>JALPQI010013963.1:0-40005 GCA_025490895.1 Thaumatotibia leucotreta
GTGTGCATGCAATGCAGTTTGCACATGCGCGATGGTGGGGGCACGGCCACGGCCGCTAAGACCTTGGGCCCGCGTAGCAACAGCAATGCCAGGTTTTTTATTTTCGTTTCAGTCTGCGCGTTTGCAGTTTAACAGAACGTTTTATGGAGTCGTAATTAGGGCCTGCAGTACCGGGGCCGGTACTGAGATTTTCATTTCCCGGTACCGAGCGGTACCAGTACCGGGACTCCCGGTTCTGTCCGGTTCTTGCATCGGCGTATGACTTAATGACTTTATTACTAAATTGGCTATTGAACAAATAAATATAAATAAACCGTAATGCAGCGCTTATAGTATTAAATGTGACGTTTTCAAGTTAAAGGTCGCGTATCATATGGACGAAATTTTGCTCGTATTTTTATACGAAATAGAGCGTCCTTGTGCCTAAGTGACAATGTTGTAACCTTTAGGAAAATGTCACAAAACTCACAAACTAAATATCTTCCATTAAAGACAAAAGTGACACAACTAAAAAACCATGAAAAAATATTTTATTGCAAAAACGACATTATAAACACTAATATTTTACGTGGCACTAAAACACCTGTCGATTTTGTCGTTAGAAAGTATCAAAATTATGCAGGTACCCTTTTTGCACTATCACGCTTTCGTTATTAACTTCAATGCTAAACCACCATTTTGTCAGTTGCGACTCGACCGTTGACCAAAACGCATGACATTTTTGAGAAAAAAGTGCTATAAAGCCAAAAAAGAAGCGATTATGTTAAGAATGTTACAAGGAAAACTGCCATATTTGTATATGTGGCAGTTTTAAATAAAATAAATATGTAAATATTGTGTTCCTTTATATAAAAAGTAGTCGCAATACGGAATGTGGCGGTTTAGATTTTAAAAATGTATCCTCTTAAATTGGATTTTTCCTAAAACAAAACTGCCGTATTTGGATTTGCAAACTTTTTGAATTAAAAATATATTCGAGTCCATCAATCACAGGTGTCATATTTGTACATGTGGCTGTTTTGAATTAAATACATATATATGTAAACGTATTATTTCGTCGGTTGACAATCAAAACTCACTAAGTAACAAATGCCTATTTGAAATAAAGCTCGTATCTCAGTTCTGATTCAATACTGACATACGAGGTTGCTAAGAGTAGTGACAGTTTTTATAGTGAGTTTTGCTTGTCAGCCGACGATTTATAAACAAAGGAGACGCAATACAGTTTAGATTCTGAAATGTACCTACACTGCAATTGTACGTTTCAAAACACAAAACGATCGTATTTGCATTTAGAATAAATTATATCCATAAAATGTGCCAGATATACATATATTCTTATGCAGTGAGTTATGTTTGTTTTGCATGAAATCTGCTAATTTCTTGTGAAACATGTTTGTTTGCTGATCTGAACAAGAAATAATATTGCCCCTAGGTATAAATAAACAATCAAATTTGATATTATTAATATTAGTATACATCAGTGAACATCAAAATGTCATAACTCAAAGATAGTTTTTTTGTGGACAAGCAAACAGAGGTTTGAAGACCATACATCTGTCATCATCATAAATGTCATAATTTAAAGATAGGTTTTTAGTGGATAGGACTGTAGGTGTAATATATTTATGGATTTTATCCATATTATGTATTAATTATATTATGTGTAAATATTTTGCTTTAAATATAAAAAAATATACACACACAAAAGCACTCGTGTGCTTTACACGATCACAGCTACATAAGAGTTAAAAACATAATCTCTATATTTGTTAATACACAAGACGGCTCTGAAAAAACACGCATCTTGAATATTTAACATAGAACCGGGAAAGAACCGGGACATTATCTTCAGTACCGGTCCTCTCGGTACCGGGAGTACCGGGAAATTCCCGGTACTGAGAGAACCGGGAGCAGGCCCTAGTCGTAATGGGTCGAACAGCAGTATGACTTGTGCCAAAGTCCCGCCTCTTCACTCCATTGTTTATAATTTTCTTTCGAGCTAGAAAATTATTGTATGTTGCCCAATTTAAACTAAAAATAGTACCGTGCATGTCTTTCTTCTGCCTTAAGTTCCTTAGATTTAGGGAAATGGACAGTTCAAAAATAAATATAATATATTTTTTTCTGGTTGTTATCTAAAGTAGGTACTTACCTATCATGAAAAGACTCAAGTGTGTTTTAAAATAATTTAAGTACCAAGTATGATAATGTCGCTTTTAACATTTTAGAATACTAGATTATAGTAGGGGAGCCCAGGGTGCTAAATCGGGATTTACTCGAGCGTCAAAGAGTTGAGAAGTGATCTTTCGGCGAAATGAAATTCTGCGCTAAGTTTGTTGGGAACGGGAAGTGATATTCGGCAAAATTACTTTCTGCAATAATTTAGAGAACCCTTTGGAGATTCAATACTTTACATAGGATATGGTTAAGTTGATTTAAAATTACATTGATTAAAATTATGCACGCAATTTTCGCACCACAAAAAAAACACGCACACATATTCGAAAACATTACAAGTACGTCGGCTTATTTTGGTTTTCGAAAAAAAGGCCCTCATTTATAACCGGATCCTTTTATGGCAACTGCATTTTATTACCAAATGGTCAAATGCAAGCTGCATCATTAACTTACAGGACCACCACAACCACCTTTTTGGCAAATTGAGGAAACATATACAAGCTGGTACGTATATAAAAGCTGATTTAGGTACCTATACGGAACAAGCTGGTACATACACGGTGTTACGTCAGCATTCCGAAAGATTTTAATGCTGGATTCCTGACCATATTTAGAGTCTTTAATGTTATATAAAATTTCCTGGATTGGGCTTGGTTTCAGAGATAATCAACCTTTATTCGAAATAAGTTTTTCGACGTAACTCGTCAATTCTTTTGGATTACAATGCTACCACAATGTGTTCTAATATTACCACACCTTTTGCCTGACAATCAAAAAATACGATTAGACTTGACAAAATAACCTCTACCTAAAAGAAACAATTGAAATAAATAATTTAAACAAATTGTTGTTATGATAAAAAGTACTGGAAATGTTAAAAAGTATTCAAATCGGTCTAAAAAAAAAGAAAAAAAAAATATTTTTTGGTGGAATTGACATTAGGTCTCATAATATTTTTTGTTTATTTTGATGTCTAGAATGCATAGTTAAAATCTTTCGCAATGCTCGCGTAACACCGTGTACCTATATATAGAAGCTGGTACGTATATAAAAGATGATTTAGGTATGTATTAGGTTAAGACATTGTGGGATTAGGTACCTACATTTTATACATTGGATTAAGTGCATAGGTCAGCTACAAATATGTGCCTTTAGTACCGTTTGGTAGCCAAATTTTCGTAACCAGCTTTGAAATGGGAATAAAATCCCAGTAGGTTTTAATTTAAATCGGGACTTTACCATTACCGATTTGTAGCCACGGTTAGTAATCACTTAACTCGAAACGGGAAATAGAATCCCGTGTTGTAGCTGGTTACAAAATGGGACTTTTATTTTGCTGACTTGTAACCACATATAGTAATCAGCTACCAAATCCTGCTACAAGATGTATGAGCAAGCGCGCCTATCTATTATAAGCACATATACACTACGTATTACGTATATATAATTATGATGGCTCTTGATATGATTAGCACTGCGTAAGATACTATGTATAATAATTTACAATAAGTCCAGGATGCTTCATATTTTGTATGAACTGCCTTCTAGAACATCCACACACGTCTAAAATAGTCCTATCTTCATTAAAAAATGCGACAAATTACGAACTTTTTAATCTGTCCGATATGCAAAAAGATTAACAGAAATTCGCCACTTGACATGACTATGAAAAATAAGTGTAATGTAATTATATACTTGAGTATAGAGCTCAGTATCGCTTATCCTTATCGAACAGGTGACTGTGCACTTAGGTATACCGCCATAACAAATATTGATAAGGAGACACGTGTCGCCGTTGTCGCGTTTTGATATTAGTAACGAAACGTCGCGTCACAAGGTATGTAAAAATGTAGGAAAAATCATAGGAGTCAAAAGTGGGAGGAAAAATAATCACCAAATTAAAAACATCCGATTTCTCCGAGATCCCGTCATCAGATCCGACTTGTTGCGAACGGGACCATCTAGGGGTTATTTATACCCGTTCGATTAAAAACCACGATTCTCGAAGATATCAAGTACCTACACACATAAAAAAATAAAGTTGAATTGAGAACCTCCTCCTTTTTAAAGTCGGTAGATAAGAAACAGTTAATTTTTTGATTCAATTTTATTTGTAATGGGCCAGATTATTTGTAGTTGTTATGCTAAGTACCATGTACCTATTGTACCTATATTTTTTGTAACGTAAGTATTTCGATCTTTGTGCCATTGGCATACGTTCTGAGATGAATACGTATATTTTAGATGTAATTAATGTAATTATATTAGAAAGCTAATATGAGTATAAATATCACAATACTACATTTGGCAATATCTCACAAAATTGTTTTAAGAGACTGTAAAAACTTATAATTGTGCTTAACTAGGTAGGTAAATAGCTACTAATAAGAGTAACAGGTATTTTTATTATTTATTTAAAACCTATGTTCAGGATAAATAAGCCTTTGAAACTTTATAAATAAAACCGGCCAAAAGCATTTCGGACCATGCTTAGTGTAGGGTTCCATAGTTATTCAAAATTGGCTGGGCCGATTATGTTCCAAATAGTTTTATTTTATAGTATTCTATAAAGCCACTATTCTTTTTTTTTTCATATGGAAAGGCACCCTGAGGGTTCGCGAATCACAGTTGGAAATACGTGTAGCGTATCGGTGCTTGTTATCTTTTTACTTTAGACGAACATCACGACACGTTTTGGCACTGTTTATTGTTTATATTTTGGTAACATATGTCATGTGGATAGAGTACAGAAATGGATTGTTGCTATACCTTATTTAGGTATTATTTTAATATGAACTCTGTACAATCGCCATCAGATATGGGAGCGGCCAGGGTGCTCATAAACATGTGAGCGGATCTCTATCGTTATGGCGTTAGTGCACTCTAATTTTATCCCCACAACTGTGAAGATGCCCCGAAAGGTCGTCTGTCACCAATGTAATTGGAAATTTGTATTTTTTTTTTCAAGGTTTATTTTACAGTAGTAAATTTTTGACAGACCACGTACGAGGGGCATATAGTTGGGACTGGGACGCCCTGTAAACTTGGAAACGATTTAAGAGAGGTATGTAAACATTATTCCGCCGAAACCGTAGCAGATCTTAAATACCAAGGCAATATTCGGGAAATATCAGCTAATCGCTCCTGAGATCTCTTTTAAGTACATATCATATGATTCATATACAAGGTGCCCACGAGGAAGGGGAAAAATTCTAACAGCATATTCCTGAGACGAAGAAAAATTGTTAAATGAGTTTTGGTCAAATCTGCAAAAAAAAAAATATTTTTTAGTTTTTTTTTTAATGTTTTAAATGCCTTAATACACAAAAAAAGGATTTTATTAATCAAACTATCGCAAAAAATGCACTTTAAAGTTTTTTTTACATTTGCTAGGTAATTAAGCATATTTTTGTTCATTTGATTTCTGTCTATTAAGTGTGACAAGACTAAGACAACATGGTGACAAAATTGTTTCCTAAAATGCGTTTATCATAGCGTAACGGTCTAAAGAATACATTTGTCACCACCCCAACTCCTCCTTCGGGTGTCGTAAGAGTCGACTAAGGGATCGAAGTGTCACTGACCATTATTTGACAAAATATTGATGATGGGCAGCAGCGTCATCATAGTGGATACATTACTACGATCGCCAATCCGCTTGCCCAGCGTGGCGATTATGGGCATTTACCTCCTAATGCGTCTATACGCTTAGTTAATAGGAGAGGCCTACGTCCAGCAGTGGACTATCATAGGCTGATGATTATGATGATGACGGTCTAAAACGGTTTTAAGAAAAAATCAATTTTTCTCTTAAAATCGACTGAATCCAGAAAACTTCATATGACATTTTTAACTTCAAATTTGGTCAGAAATTCGCTGTTGAATTTTTTCCCTTTCCTCATGGGCACCCTGTATATTCAAATAAGTCCCTGTTTTGTTGAATTCATGAATACGAATATTGCTTCGTAGCTCAACTTCGGTGTAAACAATTTTCTAAAGAGTCGGTATAAAATAATAAAACCAGACCTTAAAGATGTGCGGCATAAATGTACATTTCTGGCACCCTAGTGAAAAGGGGTATAAATCGAAATTTGCCACTTTACAGGAGAGCCAAAAAACGATTGGCGAAATTATTCAAAATTACTGTGCCGAAATGGCTAAAGAATTAGAATAACTTTAAATGTACTTTGAGTAAATACAACGCGCTCTTTTACATGCCGTCATTGGTTTATGGCTAAAATCAATAGTTTAAAAAAAAATTGACTTGTACCCGCTGAAATAAATGTTATTTAGAAATATAACCAAATTAGTACCCCTTTTCACATATATTGGACATTAGTGAAAACGGGTATACATTAAACTTATTTTATAATAACTCTTTTTGAGATGTATTTCTACGAAAAAAAATTAGCTATGTTTGTTTGCGAAATTAATTTTAATGGCATAGCATGTACGTATACAATATAATCCCAAAAAAACCGACCTATACCATTGTGCACAAAATGTTAGTAACGTGTAAAACGAAATAACAAGATTTATATTAATCACTTTATTCAATTGTATCCAAATTCTATGAAATAAGTTACAATAAAATATTTCTTTTTTCCATTTATTATGAGAAATTATTTCCTTGAATTAAAAAAAAAAATTACTTCTTTTCAACAGCCAAAACACAACGCATCATAAAATGAAATGTTTTTAAATTTCATAATACCAAAAAATACCATAATGTAGCATTTATTTTATTCATTATTAGTAATCATAGTACAAATAGTCCTACTGTCCGAATTATAACTTTATGCCCTGGATGTCGTGCGCGCAGCTAGGTAGGTACGTTCCGTAACGCCTGAATGGCAATTTTGTATCATATCGAGTCCCCTAAAATAACATTCTATTGAAAATCGATATTTTATTTAAAAAAAACTATTGTCTATAGCCTATCGTAATGGACATTACGATACAACTGTGAAAAAAAATAAGTTCGAAATAAGCATAAATAAAGCAAAGCACGACCGAAGGGAGGCCTTCCGAAGTTTTCAACCAGGCAAGATATAAATAAACGACTCCTCGCACTAGTGTGTAAAGAAGTTATTTCAGTTGTTTCGGATAAAAATAGTGACGTTGCATTGCAGTACTCTGTATGGAATCTTAATAAACAAACTTTAATCGACGTGAGTATAAAAAGCCTGTCACTATTATGTTCTATCGATTACAATTCTTATAAAAGTGGTATAGGTAAATATAGGTACGATCAACTTGAATTATTCTGTTAATTATACATTAACTTTATTAATTTCGTTAGTAGACAATTTAAAAAAATATTGTGATAATATTGTTTTCATTATGTTAGCATTCGTAAAAAGTGGCCAGGCATGGTTTCCGGGTGGCTGTTTTGAAATTGTTCTAATCACATGTTTCTGGAGTAATATAGATATTGCAATAGCCTTAGATAGAACAGCAGCAAATACTCGTACAAGGCTATTATAGCGCGCTTTCTATATTACCTAGATCATTAAGTAAAATTGTTACTACAATTTAAAAAAAAAGTATTTGCGTTAGGTCATTTAAAACTGTCAACACAAACTAATATTACTAACATAGGTTTTAACAAATAAGCAGCAGAATTTAACAGCTTGAATTTGAAAAACAATCATACTTTAAGAAAATCATTAACCACTAAGTAAATTAAATTTTAAAAATTAACACTATTTTAAACATTGTGCATACAATATAACGAAACTTAGTGTAAAATGGTACAACTTAGTACAAATCCGTCAATTTACTGGTGTTAAATGTTAAGTAATACTTTTTAATTTAGTGCAAACGGATATAATTCGCGCAAATGGATTGTATTACATGTAAAAAACTGTAATTGTAAGTGATTAAAGTCGACTTGTACCCGTAACAACATAATTTTATTCGGAAATATGGATTTATGTCGAATTGTATCTCAAAAAATGTTTTTATTGTTCGTGTAAAGTGATTTAAATACACATGGATCCTCATTATCCGAGTGACCATCAAGAGAATATGAGTAGTTATAGCGTTACACACAACTAAAATCCAAATGCGTAAAACTTAGCTACACTAATACCTTTTGTAACTTTACAACGATATACTTTTTTTGGTTGTAAGAATTTATTTCCACTTATACCTGACACTGCATGATCATTTGTGTTAGTTATACCATATTACACGACCGTAACTCTGTCAATTTACGTGATATCTTAGATCCTTTTACACCAACAGATGCCATTTTTTTTTTGAAATTTTTTGGTATACTTAACTCAATTTGGCCAAAATTCGACTTATACCCCTTTTCACTAGGGTGCCAGATTTTTGTTTGTGCTTTAAGTTACAAAAACGTTTTTAATTTTATTTTAATATAATTATATAACTATATGTTTTTTTTTTCGATGGATGTGTTAGTTTAGTTATTAATACCTAATATTAGTTTTAATTCGTATTAAGGATGTTTTTTTTTCTTTTATTATTAAATTAATTATTGGGTCTTAGGCATGTTTTGTATTGGGTCATTACCTATGATCCTATGAAAAATTTTTGGTCCTTTGGTCCATAGACTTTAGTTGATCCCTAATTTTGTTATCTGAACAGTAACTTAGATACATTGTTTTGTTTTCAACTGTGCACTGTGTAGATAACGAAGGTTTTTCAAACTAATAATTGTTTTCTTTCCTTAAGTAATATTCAAAAATAAGCTTTGGAAACAATTCTTGCCATATGGTGTCAGTTCATATGTTTGGAATAGGTATAAATGTGTAATTAGTGCCTTGTTTTATAAAATAGATATACAGGGTGGAAAGGGACGACGTTCCATCCCGCTACCGACCGATTCTACCAACCATTACGATGAACTTTCAGTATGGGACCAACATCGAAATATTAAAAAAATATATTAACCCCTCATACAAAGTGAGTGATTAGTTAGAGTTCAATAGTATGGAAAAGTCAATTTTCCATGTACGATTTCGATGTTGGTCCCATACTGAAAGTTCATCGTAATGGTTGGTAGACTCGGTCGGTAGCGGGATGGAACGTCGTCCCTTTCCACCCTGTATATATAAGGTCATTTCGTTAGTACCTATGAAATTGACGTTTTGTAATTTGTGAAAAGTCTATTTTCCATACAATGAATTAAGTGTACCTCTATTTTTTTAATGTCGAAATCAAAATGTACCAAATTAAACCAGTAATATAAGACACTTCTACGACGTGTTTTGTATTTCTTTAATGCCAGAGTTGTTTTTAAAGCTTGTAATAGTGCACTGCTAAAAACATAAAACATATTTAGGTTAATCTTTACATAATAAAATTAGGGACCTTCTCTATGATCAAAAACGCCAATTTTATGTCCAATACAAAACACGCCTTAGAAATGTCTAATATTACTGGCAAAATTTGGTTTATTTTGATTTCGACATCAAAAAATATAGGTAGGTACACAAAAATCATTGTATGGAAAATAAACTTTACACAAAATTCTTCATACAAAACGACGATTTCATAGGTGATGACCTAATACTATGTAATACTCAAAATTATAAGCTGTTTCAATTATCATATCATAAGTGATAGTGTCCCAAATTTCCTGGACTGCGTTAAGCACACATCGCCATACTTAATCAGTTATATTTTTTTGTCAAATAGGTACTTGATAGGTATGTGCTTTAATTCCATTTCCAGTTATGTTGTTGCGAATTCTTGTTTATTAATTGTATACAAAGATACATTATATCTATTTAAGATACCATAATTATTGATTTTGCTGTTGGATTTCCTTATACATATAAACAAATAAAAAGAAGTAAGTTGAATGTCGAGCAAGCAGGTCTTTTTATTATTGAAAAATTACTTGTTATTCCTGTTTTAGTTATATTTATCGAGTTTATGATTTTTTATTATAATGATCTCATTCATCATCATCAATAAGACACCTTTTTCGGCTTTCTCATTTGACTTGACTGGCGCTATCACACCAGCGAATCTCTTTAACGGGTAATTTAAAATGTATATTTTTAAATTGGTTGTGTGATTCAACTTTTAAATCAGTTTCTGATTGTCTGCGTATTTTCAAAACTTATACAGGCAGATTTGACACGCACGAACGCAAGTATTTGATATGTTTTAAAATATATGTAATGCATGTTATTAAAACCATAGAACCCTTTTCTCCTATGGAAACTAAAAACTTTTAATGCTCTGAAATAAGTGTTGATATTGAAGAACTAGTTTATGCAAACAAGAAAAACACATATGCACATCATATGTAAGTCTCCGTAGCTTAGTTGGTAGTGACCCTGCCTACGAAGCTGGAGGTTCCGGGTTCGAGTCCCGGCGAGGGCAATATTTGTATATTTATTTATCACAAATATTTGTTCCTTGATCTTGGCTGTCTTTGTATTTAAGTATCTGTATGTATTTATGTATTATATATATCGTCGCTTGGTACCCATATCACAAGCCTTAATTGAGCTTACTGTGGGAGCAAGTCGATTTGTGTAAGATGTCCCAAGATATTTATTTATTATTATTATTATTTATATTAAATACAATTTTTTAAAGATCATGAAGTTTCACGATAAATATTGTTTCTTTTTCAGACATCATAAGCATATTAAAAATCTGTCATCCTCGTATTGTAAAAAACTAGATCTGTATTTCTAGCTCATATGAAATATCATTTTATATTCAAAAGTACTTTATGGTGAAGGAAAACATCGTGATAAACCTGCATACATCTGCCAATAAATTCAAGGGTGTATGAGAAGTTCTCAACAAGTTGGGCCAGCGTTGGGACCACACAAAATAGGCAAGTTTCATGTGCTATTTTGCGTGTTCCGGAAAGTGACGGAAATACAATACAATAAAAAAAACTACTAATAATAGTTTTAAATAAAATTAAATAGTCAAGTTTTGTAGATGTTAGAATAGAAAACATTCCAATTTTGTTTTGTTTGCAGGTATCTACTTAATATTAGCGAGTGTTTCGACTCCGTCTTCCTTTTCCCACAGTATTTATACGTTAAAGAGCCCTGCCCACCTGACTGAGTGCTTTACGATGCACCTTAGTCTCAGATATCACACGAGATCATAAGGTAAATAGCCTGAAGTGTCCATATTGATATACTTCATCAACCTTCAATATGGCGAGCATGAAAACAAGTACCAATAGTGTAATACGAGTCGTCAGTAACACTTTACCTACGTTCAGCCAAGTTGCTGCCGATTCCATAAAAGTAACTAGGGTTGAAAACTCATTCAGTTGTCTACCTTATTACATGAGAACGAGGTACATAATGGCCAAGTTCGCAACTGAAGTTACGTTATAATATATTGCGCGGTATATCGGCGGCCATACTTGGTGGCCAAACGTCACGCTGACGCGCCGTCATCAGCTGATAGCATTACGTGGCGATGCTTATAATGCAAATACCTACATATAATATATTAAAACACATTATTTTTGTCAAGGTCGTATTGAGAGCGAGTGTAAACAGAATGATGACGAGAAAAAGGCGTAAATATTGATTGTTAGTGTAGTTTTGAGCCCTAAATGTGTTGGATGACAAAAGAACGTTAAAAAATCGTCTCTCTGGTCATGAAAAACTAAGTAGTTATGTATTTCGCTATCATAAATTGACGTGAATTTTGTGATGTGACGAATAACCGTTTTGAGGGCGGTGGTCAAGTGGCTGTGGCAGGAAAATGGTTCTTGACCGCTTCTTTCAGGCACAAAATGATGGAATAATATTTTCTGACAGTAGATTGATCAATAGAATAGCTATTTATAAATTAAGAACTGCATTTTTTAAACGGCTATGTATCTAAAACTATCATTTTAAGAAAACGCCAGAAGGATAGAGTATTCAGCTAGGTACTTAGTAGGTCCCCAGCACATATACCAACAAAATAAATGTGTCATATGTGTACTTAAACGGTGATGAGACCAGAGGATATACAATTCTCAAGTCTGGTGGAACCTGCAAGTCGCACGCTAATTCATAATCTCAAAATCTGTATAGAAGCAAAGAATAAATAAACTAAATAGGTACTTCATTTGATAAGTGCTCACGGTATGCATTTGCTGCACTACAGAACCGGATTTAGCGCAAATGCGAGCTAATTTAATACACAAAGAACTTTTGGAGGGTTTGTAGTGAATTACAACAGGTTTTCATTGCTTTCCTCGAATAAGATTATTGATCAGTTCATATTTCAGCCGCGGTAAACGCTTTGTAAACACTGAGTCACGGCCATTTTGTTTAGTTAACGAGAGATGCCATTGCCAAAAAGATTAGAAGCTCATTAAATAAAAGGAAACTTGACTTGAAAAGACCTTTAGAGTAACTTATGATTCTTCCGTGAATCCTTGTAGTTACAAAGCTAATTTTGTAAATCATATTCGAAAATTCCCACGACACAACTTTGAATATTATTGCAGTTTACGCTGAAGGCACTAGTCTCACCGTGAGCTACTAATCTAGCTCTTTTATTTACACGGTAGTGCGTATCTTTTGTTCGTGTTTATAGCCGATAGTTCATAACTTAGTAACTCGCGGTGAGACCAGTGCCGAAAGGTTAAGTTGTTCTTTGAATGGATTTAGTAAACGTTAATCAAATTTCGAACATATCAAGCCTCTTTGTTGCTCTGTCGACAGCAATTTACTTAAATAAGATCCTGCAAGTTTGTTGCAGCACCACATGGCGGAAAATCGGAATTATTATCCTTTGTGTAGTTGACATGCTCGTATCATCTGTTGTTAACAAATAGGGAAAAATGTACTACCAAAAAGTTCCATCATCATCATCATCATCATCAGCCTATGTTAGTCCACTGCTGGACGTAGGCCTCTCCTATTAACTATTAACTAAAAGTTCCATAAATAAATCAAATTGGCATATGGCAAAACATTTCTTCGATACATTTTAAGCTAAAATGACATATTTTATTTATTAAGGACTGATTATGTGGACCAGAATTCCAGAATTAGCAACATTTGCTACACTAATTGAGACACAAGATGCTTCCGTCACTTTCAATAATATCTTGCACGTTACAACAGCGTGTTACATCTTTACCTTACGCGTTTGTGCAAAAATCACACATGGAAATATTTTCAAATCAACATCTTTGTTCGATTTTGCGAAGTGTTACTGAGACTTGACTAAAATGTGCGCTCGACCGATAATGATCTGAAAGAAGACATGCATGTTTTTGTGTATTCGGGTATTGTTATTCGGTGTGCGCGAGCGCAGGTTCAAGGCGACGACGCCATGTGGGAGGCCCCATGTGTACTCTGTTAGTTTTTGAGGCTAGACTATAACGTGCAGTCAAATAATTTGAGTTCTAGGCCTAGTCACCAGTATCATCACAAAAATACACCGAGAGTGATCAAAACGTTGACCACCTTTTCTTGATATAGTCAGTGTATTGTTAAATCAAGTTTGCCACACTACTTACGTCGAACTTGGTCGTAAAAATAGACAGGACAGAAAAACAGGCTATACTTCTTGCTAGTTATATCCAAAGGCGTTATTCGTACTTATTCTGACGATATTATTTTCGGCATCATGTTAACTTCAATGTTGAGTTGCGGAATGATTTGATTTTTCTGCTTCCGGTGAATATGAATTTCCATTTTTGCTGGATTTGCGAAGCATACGTTAATATGACATTTGCGAAACATACGTTAATATGACATATAGATTGACGTGTTGATACCAATTCCATTCCAAAATCTAATTTATCAAAATGTTTCGCAGAGATCTTGAATTTCGCTGACTGACATTCTGGCATATATGTAACTCTTTTCACTTTAATCACTTGAATATTCCTTATTGATGCTTTAACCTAAAAATGTCCAACTTACTAGTAACATAATTATATTTCACCTATATCATCATCAAATGAATACTTGCTAATGCCCACTGTTAAACCTTTTGCCCTCTCTAAAAGCACGAAACAGCTCTATTGTATGCGTTATCATTATCAACGACTGACGCGTGATTTGCATTTCATACGTCTTCGTAATTTGCAGATCCTCGTTGATCGGAAAAAGATACAAGTGAACTAAACTTGAGACACAAAAATTGTTTCTCTGAGTTTGTGCTCCGTAATTAAGTCTTGGCGGAGAGTGCAAAACCGGTTGTTCATACGAAATCTGTTGTGTCCCTCTAGGAATGAACCTATCGCTGAAATCAGAATGTTCGAAATACTATGTTTAATTTCTATGCGAAGATTTTTTCGTACCAATATTTGGCAAATTCTTGACGTTATACCGATTATAGAAGCGGTACACGAAAGCTTTGGCTGGGATCACCCGATCACCTTGAACTGAGCGCTCGACATTTTTTGCGGGCACTTGATACAACAGGATACAGAGTTGGGCCCTTATTCGCTTTGTTGATGCCCTTGGCTTAGAAATTTTGGATGCCATCTTAGAATTCCTGTTTTTGGCCTTGAGATACCTTAGGAGAAGTTCAGGAGTGAAAGCGTGAAGTAAACACAAATTGGATAACACAATTAGACATATGAAACGATTTGGAACAGATCAGAATGGCATTCATGATGTGTAAGATAGATCTTATCTTGTTAATAAATTTTTAGTCATAAAAATAAGAGGTTTTTCATATAATAAGTAAGTAGTTCTAAGGTTATAACTAAAAGCTGTTTTTGTAATGTTAAGGTATGCGACCAAATGTACGTGAATTGAATCTTAATGAGCTATTTACCCTACAACTCTGAAAGAGATGCTATTCTTAGCTTGAAGACGTGTTGTATGAGGTGGAATTACTTATGGAATCGAGTTTGCTATTTGTTTCGTATCTATTAGCAATGATAAGAGAAGCCTTGAGTTGAGTCACTTAGAGGACGGACACATACATTGGTATTGGCTGTCTAATGTAAAATACAAATATGGCCGCAATTCATATACTCGTATGTAGGTATAATATATACGACTATGTTTTTTCCTTGATCCATCAGATTAAATGAAAATGCAATTTAAAGTTGGAACGCTAAGGTCGTAATTACCGTGTGCTTATTTATTGGAATGAATCGATCAGATAACCCCCTAGATCGCGAAATAAATTGCCAAGCCTCATTGTTATGCGTCTGGACGTTTAAAGAAACCACCGAAAGGAATCAAACAATTGTTGCTTACTTACCGAGACGGATGTTTGATATGAGGAAGTGTTGCATAACAGGTAAGCGTGGCTCAGCGCGGCACAGCAACGCACATACCGAGATACCGACACGAATTCCAAACACAGAAAGAGTTTTCGGGGGGATTTTAACTGAAGTCAGGTGTGAGTTTGGGGGGAAAAGTGCGGCGTACGGCGCGGTCGTAGAGGCACTGACGGCCGGTCGCGGCGAACGCCGGCCGCTCCTGCATTGCGGCCGTGCGGCGCGCAGCCGCAGTCCCGCGCGCATGACCTTGGCATTGAACTTGGCAATGGGCCGGCGCGGGGGGTGGGGGGTCTGATGCACCAGCTGCACCGCCCCTCTCCTTCCGCCAGCACGCGAGCGCCCCAAACCTGATCCCTACGAATTTTGCCGCTCGTCCAATGGGAAACGCTGCTATGACTTCCCTTTTGGCGCTGACGGATTAACTTGATTTGCTTTGTGAACCTTGCTTTTTCTTTTGTGATGGAGTGGCTTTAGTTTTACTTTCCTGTACTTTGGTATAAAATGAAAGTTTTCTTGTTTCTTTTCCTTTTTAAATTCAATTTTTGTTTGTTGTTAATGCATTACGTTTCAGCTATTTTACTTCATGGAACAAATGGGATTAGGTATAGGTAACTACTCAAGTTTATTTTCTTTACAATCTTTCGTTATATTTTTTAATATTCAAGGTCGATATGTTAGTTTTTATGTCAATATTCTAACATTATGCTCAAGAGGATATTAAGTCGAATTCATATTATTTAATAAAATTAGGTAATTTATTCACAATGTACCACACGCGTAGGATTCAACATAAACAGCATTATAAACAAATTTTCGTTCATACTTAAAGATAAGGTCACTCCATTTTGATGAATACCTGAATATAACCGTGGCTGAAACTGATTAAGGTAATCAAATTCATGTCGTTACAAAATGAGTTATCCCGGTGATGTGGCGTACACGTGTCGGGGATGAAGCGGGGTGAGTGAGGGCGGGAGGGATGATTCGGAGATCGATGAGGCGCGCGCAGGCGGCCCCTTCGTGCTGCGTCGCTACGACTACTGCCCATCAATTCTCACCCCTTCCCAAAACTTCGCCTCGAACCAGCCAGTTTAATCATTAGCTACACAACTGTAACAACCATGGGTGCTGGAAATCAACGCTTGTACTGGTTCCTCCTGAAGCGAAACTAGAGCTAGCACCCTGTAAGCGCTGAAAATACTGCTGGCCTGGGAGCAATTCCGAAATACAAGTACCTCGTACGGATTTCCACCTTCACAGCTAGATAGTAGATAGCCTTGTTTGTTATTTATTCCAGGCAGTCGTCAGGTGAAATAAACGAGGCAATTTTTCTGATAGCCAGCATACAACGAGCAACAAAAATGAATTCAACACGCCACGAACCTTATCCTCTTCAGAATTTGATCGCGTGCGAATTTTTTGATCGTAACCTTCGCCGCACACTGTACGCTGGTAACTGTGAATTTCGCCGAGATGAAAACTCGTGACTGGTCGGACCGGTTTTTTGTTAATCTCAGGTATTGTATCAGAAGTTACACTTTAAGTTTATTGCGCAACTTCTGCAGGAAAGTCTCGGGAATCGCGAGACTTGGGAGAATAAATGGGCGAGAAGTTTTAGGCATTGAGTTGCCGTATATCAAAGGTCGGAGGTAATTGGCACAGGCCAAATTGGATTTGCCTCGAGGCCTCCCAAGTTGGGCCGTAGGTAGTAAGTTAGCTGAGATTAGGAAAACAAACGGAAATTACCTAATGACGAATAACATTGGTTACTTGTAAGTATGTCCTTCTTTGTTATAGTTCTAGCGTCATGAATGATTTTGCCTTTTTTAATAACTATTTTTTACTGGATATACAAATAGCAACTGGAATAGTGGCCTTGAAGTCAAAATTTGATGTCCTAAATTGTGAGAATAATGAGATAACCGTCGGACCCTCTCCACGGAAGAGCAAAGAATGTTTTTAAGTAAAAGGTACCGCTGAAGGTGAACTTTAGAATCGGAATGCTTCGTCTCAAAACTGGTAGCTGCGTAGTACAGTCGAGTGCATTAATATATAGACACATTTGTAAGGGATCAGTATGGAGAAGTGTATTGTATATCGTCCATTAAATACAAAAGCGACACAAGTCAAAAAATTACTTTTTACAGGGGAGCTGTTTAAAGATTTTGTATTCGTTTTTTGTTCGCAAATTTTTTTTACAGCATTAATATTATATGTGTTATATATCAATTTGTAGGTATTTTAACCCTCTTTTGATGTGTTTGGTTATTAGAAAGTAATATGTGCTGTGCAAGCTTTTATGAGCGTATACGTCCGTTTTGCATAAAAAAATAACATTAACTCTGAATATTTTTTTTCCATCAAAGGCCACAAATACAAAAAAATAAGCAGTTATTTCATTTAAATCATACATAAAATCATGTCTTAAACATAGAAATACTGTTTTTTTAACAAAACTGAACCAGACAAACTTTTTCTTACTGTTTCTTTAATTACATATTGTCAGAACATGTTTATAGGTACCGTAAACAGGGGTTACTTTGATTATTTTTAACTTTGGTTACATATTTTGATGAATTTAACGGACGTACTAGTTTAAAATTCAGATATAATTATCGGTTTTCTTCAAGAATCAACCTGCTATATAAAAAAAAATGGTACCTTTAGTTAATAAATATAAAATAAATACAACGCGATCAAAGTTATATTGTTGAGCTTGGAATAAATACTTTGATACCACTTATTTTTACTATAAACTGGAAATAGCCCACCTAAAAGCACGTAAATAATAAAAATCGGTTAAGTACATCTTTAGTTATTTGTTTTTTCAATGTGTATTGTATTTGTGTGGTGGTTACTATGATCCCATACTAAATGATCCAAATTGATATGTTTCGACGATTTACTAGTTTTTTCATTACAATTGATGCAAGAACTTAATTTTTGCCGATACAAAAGTATATCTTTAATTATTTAATTGCAGAGATAATAAGTCTTTCCGAAAAATCTACTTATGATTAGTAATAATGTAACAATTTTTTTTTCTAGACGACATGACAGTTTAGCGCTAGTACTTGGGTACTACCTAATATGTAGTGAAGCAATAGGCATGATGACTGTCAAGTCAAGTCAACATCTTTTTTCGATTTTTGAAAGATTTACATGAAATACACAAAAGTAACGTCACGTTCGTATACTACACTTATATTAAATAAAAGTTCTGTACAATAATGACTGCAGTCTATATTTTAGTAATAATTTATTCGTGTATGATGCCGTGCATAATGTCTAATAATTTGTTTTAAATACAGTCATCATCCCCATGTTGGCATTCCCAAAAGTGAAAAAATAAATACTACTAATATAACTTTTTAGATTCGTTAAAACATACACCGGGGTTAGATCTTTGTTTGTTTTACTTGTATTGTATACAAATAATATAATAGGAAAGTATGACAAATACTTAATAATCCGAAGTTTATGCCATTATTCTTTCTTCGTAGTCGCAATTATAGGTACACAATTCACAGTCATCTTCCACACAATCTCTAATATACTTTTTGAGTAAAAAATACAAAGTACCCACGTTTTACAATTACAGTTTTTATAAGATGTACTGTATTTTTTTAGATTTTATGCAAAAGATACTCAATTATTCAATCTGGTACATTTATGGATTTTAATATTATACTGAATTAAAAACGGTTGTAAATGCAACAATGTTTTTTGAAATTCAACATTCCGTATTGCGGCTCCTTTGTTTATAAAGAAATCTAAACCATACATATTTACTTTATTCAAAACAGCATCATGTATAAATATGGCTCCTGTGATTGATGCATTCGAATATATTTTTAATTCAAAAAGGTTGCAAATCCTAATACGGCAGTTTTGATGAATGAAAAATCAAATTAAAGAGGATATTTTAAAATTAAAGCTGCCACATTCCGTTTTGCGACTCCTTGTCATATAAAGAAACGTAATATTTACGTATTTATTTTATTCAAAACGGCCACATCTACAAATATGGCACTTTTGCTTACATATTTTTTAACGTAATCACTTATTTTTTCGTTTCATGGCACTTTTTTACAAAAATGTAGTGCGTTTTGGTCGACAGTCGAGTCGCAACTAACAAAATGGCAGTTTAGCACTGAAATTAGTCTCAAAAGAGCGATAGTGCAAAAAGGGCACCTGTATAATTTTGATACTTACTAACGTCAAATCGACAGGTGTCTTAGTGTCACGTAAAATATTAGTGCTTATAATGTCGTTTTTGCAATAAAATCATTTTTCACGGTTTTTGAGTTGTGTCGCTTTTGTATTTAATGGACGATATATTAATGCCCTTGACTGTACCAATATGTTATTTTTATCTTCTTTCCTATTTTTAACCGACTTCAAAAAGGAGGAGGTTTACAATTCGTCGAAATCTTTTTTTTTTTTTATGTATGTTCCCCGATTACTCGAAGACGCGTAGACCGATTTGAAAATTTCTTTTTTTGTTTGAAAGGGTATACCTTCTAGTTGGTCCCATTGTCACCGAATTCAGATCTGATGATGGGATCCTGGAGAAATCGAGGGAACTCTTCAAATGTTGTAGGCACACATGACATTTTTCATTTATTTTCGAAGACTAATTAAGTATTTGCGTCTAGTCATGAACGTTTTAAGTTGGTGATCTGATGATGGAAGGTACAACTCCTTAGCAATTAGGAGTTAGGGGATAATTCTTTAAGTATAACATATTTCGTGTATTTTGGAAGCTATTTGAGTATTTGCCTTTAGGTGGTCATCCTTTTATGTTGGTGAGCTGATGATGAAAGGTACAACTCCTTAGAGATTAGGAGTTGGGGGACAATTCTTTAAATATAACATATTTCATGTATTTTGGAAGCTATTCGAGTATTTGCGTTTAGGTGGTCATCCTTTCATGTCGGTGAGCTGATGATGGAAGGTACAACTCCTTAGAGATTAGGAGTTGGGGGATAATTCTTTAAATATAACATAGTTCATGTATTTTGGAAGCTATTTGAATATTTGCCTTTAGGTGGTCATAGTCTCATGTTGGTGAGCTGATGACGAAAGGTATAACTCCTTAACGATGAGGAGTTGGAGGATAATTCTTTGAATATAACAACTGTCATACATTTTCGAGATCTATTCAAGTGTTTGCTTAGTAGTTATGACATGTTGGTTAGCGGTTAGTGATTCTTTAAATAATACAGATTCAGATTTTCTGGCCTATTATAGTGCAGTACATTCTAATTATAAATATTTAGAGCACACTAAATAACGATTTTACACTACTGAAAAGCAAAAAATAAAATATTTTAAAATAAAAATTAAACCGCCTTCAAAAATTAACCCAAACTAAAAAGTAAAAAATAATTTTAGTTCCTACTTCTTAGGATTTCCTACCCAAACCTTTAAACCTTTTACCCTATACATTGAAATAAAATATTATGGCTAGGTATCCTACAGATTTCTTAGAAGTCGGTGCCAAGCCAAATATGTTCACTTCGCGAGTATACGATTGTATTCGATAGAGCTTTGTAACTTACTGTCACTCCGGTTATGCTTTCATCAAAATGACTGAGGTAGATCATCATCATCATCATCATATCAGCCGAAAGACGTCCACTGCTGAACATAGACCTCCCCCAAAGATTGCCACAATGACCGGTCCTGCGCCACCCGCTTCCAGCGGACTCCTGCGACCTTCACCACGTCATCGGTCCACCTTGTGGGGGGCCTACCCACGCTACGCCTTCCGGTACGTGGCCGCCACTCAAGAACCTTCCCGCCCCAACGGCCATCGGTTCTACGCGCAATGTGCCCCGCCCACTGCCACTTCAGTTTAGCGTGGCAGTGGGCGGGGGTAGATCATCCTGTTAATAAAAACATAATCGCCGGCACTTGGCACCGACTTCTAAGAAATCTGTAGGATACCTAGCCATAATATTTTATTTCAATGAATAGGGTAAAAGGTTTAAAGGTTTGGGTAGGAAATCCTAAGAAGTAGGAACTAAAATTATTTTTTACTTTTTAGTTTGGGTTAATTTTTGAAGGCGGTTTAATTTTTATTTTAAAATATTTTATAGATTGACAAGTGGCTGATCTACGGAGAACGTAAAGCAGGGAAAAGATGTGGTCCAGCCGTCACTTATGTATGCCAATGGAGACGATCATAATTTTGATAAAAATGAAAACGTAGATGACATTCTATAAATCCGATTATTTGACTGGTAGATAGGTATGTATGTATTAGTTGTCGCTTATTGTTGGCGAAAATTTATCCACAGGTTAAGGTATCGTAATAATGGACATATACCTAATAAGACCTATTTTTCGACACCATGCTGTCAACTCTATTGATGAGGCTAGGACGTTATTGAAAATGTCGATTATTGGGTCTGTGTCGACCATCGCCTCTACGTTCTACGTTAAATATGGTTTTCTCAAACATGCAATGAAATGTTGTAGTTACGTGCTTAAAAAGTGGCCGGGAAGTACCTCTTTGCCGGCCTAGGCCGGCAAGTGCCTCTTTTTTAATTTTCATTTGACATAGGGTTGTGACCTGGCATCTTGGCTTTTAGCCAATAATTATCTGTAAGTAATATTAGTATAAAAAAAATGGACGGCAAATTTTTGCAGTTATACTTAGGTATTTAAATTATATAATTTAAAATATATGTACAATAACTACTCAAAATAATATTTAAAAAGCATTATTATACGGCGCGATCCGTCGGCCCCGATCACTGCATGCAATTAATTGGACACAACCGACCGCGTCGTCTAATACCGCTTTTTAAATGTAAAAATTTACAACTTTCAAACAGGTCAATCTTAAAAAAAAATGAGGTATCGGCGTCGTATTTGAATTATGTTGTGTTTCAAAGACTTAGTTATGTAGTAGACTTGTAATTTCTTAGAAAGAAGATACATTTTTTTGTTTCATTTCATTGCATGTTTGAGAAAAGCATTATACATACCTCGGCCATGAAGTGACGGGTTGCCGTCCGAATACTATCCGGCCTCGCTTTGCTCGGCCGTCTACTTATATTCGGCCGGCAACCAGTCACTTCCCGGCCTCGGTAGTAATGTACTATTATAAACCATATAATGCAAATTGTATGAAAATGTAAGAGGTAAGTTATTATACATTTATTTCAGTTTCAGCCAAGGACATCGCTAGACCTTGCGTCTGCGTACACTGTCATACGCGTTTACGCTCCGCCGAACAAATAGTGTGCTATACTTAGCTGTGTTTGTTAGCTACAGCTACATACATATACAAAGCCTGGATGACGGGAGCAAAAATGCACTTATCACTAGTGCTTAGTTAAATATCGACTATTCTATCGACATCCATACCAACATTTTATGAGTTAGAAATGCATTGATCAATAGTAATTTATGCAACCGTACGTACGTAATCAGAGGCATTGCGATCTAAAATTGATAAACAATAATATGTCAATAATACCTAGTATCATAGCACAGTTACAAAACGGAAACTAAAGCCTTAAAACCAGCTTGAATATCGTTAATAAGTTCAAAGTGCTATTTTTCAGATTACTTTTACATCCTCAAGGCGAAATTATTCACAAGAAATATCAGAATTTGTTGACAAAAAAGTAGGTGTTTTAATTTTATAATATATGTATAAACATAATAAGTATAATTCCAATTAAAAAATAGTTCATATGGATGTCGATAGAATAGTCGATATTTCATGAAAGGAAGCACTAGTGAAAACTTCATTTTTGCTCCCGTTGTCCAGGCTTTGCATATATATGTAGCTTTATGTATTAGTTATATACGTATGTGATAAGATTTATCTGAGTACTCAGCACTAATGGCCAATAAAATGAATGACAGCCTGAGATTGAGTTAAAAAAACCCTATTGAAATCAAGTTTGTAACGTCAATTAAGTACGATATATTTAGGAATTTAAACATGATTATCGGTGTTTTTAACCGACTTCAAAAAGGAGGAGGTTTACAATTCGTCGAAATCTTTTTTTTTTTTTTATGTATGTTCCCCGATTACTCGAAGACGCGTGGACCGATTTGGAAAATTCTTTTTTTGTATGAAAGGGTATACCTTCTAGTTGGTCCCATTGTCACCGAATTCAGATCTGATGATGGGATCCTGGAGAAATCGAGGGAACTCTTCAAATGTTGTAAGCACACATGGCATTTTTCATTTATTTTCGAAGACTAATCAAGTATTTGCGTCTAGTCATGAACGTCTTAAGTTGGTGATCTGATGATGGAAGGTACAACTCCTTAGCAATTAGGAGTTGGGGGATAATTCTTTAAATATACCATATGTCATGTATTTTGGAAGCTGTTTGAGTATTTGCCTTTAGGTGGTCATAGCCTCATGTTGGTGAGCTGATGATGGAAGGTACAACTCCTTAGAGATTAGGAGTTGGGGGATAATTCTTTAAATATAACATATGTCATGTATTTTGGAAGCTATTTGAGTATTTGCCTTTAGGTGGTCATAGCCTCAAGTTGGTGAGCTGATGATGGAAGGTACAACTCCTTAGAGATTAGGAGTTGGGGGATAATTCCTTAAATATAACATATGTCATGTATTTTGGAAGCTATTTGAGTATTTGCCTTTAGGTGGTCATAGCCTCAAGTTGGTGAGCTGATGATGGAAGGTACATCTCCTTAGAGATTAGGAGTTGGGGGATAATTCTTTAAATATAACATATGTCATGTATTTTGGAAGCTATTTGAGTATTTGCCTTTAGGTGGTCATAGCCTCATGTTGGTGAGCTGATGATGAAAGGTATAACTCCTTAACGATTAGGAGTTGGAGGATAATTCTTTGTTTGGAGGATAATATAACAACTGTCATACATTTTCGAGATCTATTCAAGTGTTTGCTTAGTAGTTATGATTATGACATGTTGGTAAGCGGTTAGTGATTCTTTAAATAATATAGGCATGCTAAAGGCTGTTACCAATAATCTTTGAAATTATTCATACCCTGCTGATGATACAATGTATATCTCCTTGATAATGGGAATGGAATGGGAATGTTTGTTGTATTCATATAAGTTAGCCAGTTCAGGTATTCTGACCTACTACAGTGCATTCTAATTATAAGTACCTATTTAGAGCATACAAAATAACGATTTTATATAAAATACACAAGGTACTAAAAAGAATAAAATAAAATATTTTAAAATAAAAATTAAACCGCCTTCAAAAAATCGCCTGATCTAAAAAGTAAAAAATAATTTTAGTTCCTACTTCTTAGGATTTCCTACCCAAACCTTTAAACATTTTACCCTATTCATTGAAATAAAATATTATGGCTAGGTACCCTACAGATTTCTTAGAAGTCGGTGCCAAGCCAAATATGTTCGCTTCGCGAGTATAAGTATTTGATAGAGCTTTGTAACTTACTATCACTCCTGTTATGCTTTCAGCAAAATTACTGAGGCAGATCATACTGTTAATAAAAGCATAATCGGAGTACGGGCAGTACAAAGCTCTATCTAATATATAACTATGAACGTACCTATTTGGCTTGGCACCGACTTCTAAGAAATCTGTAGGGTACCTAGCCATAATATTTTATTTCAATGAATAGGGTAAAATGTTTAAAGGTTTGGGTAGGAAATCCTAAGAAGTAGGAACTAAAATTATTTTTTACTTTTTAACCGACTTCAAAAAGGAGGAGGTTTACAATTCGTCGAAATCTTTTTTTTTTTTTTATGTATGTTCCCCGATTACTCGAAGACGCGTGGACCGATTTGGAAAATTCTTTTTTTGTATGAAAGGGTATACCTTCTAGTTGGTCCCATTGTCGTCGGGTCCAGATCTGATGATGGGATCCTGGAGAAATCGAGGGAACTCTTCAAATGTTGTAAGCACACATGGCATTTTTCATTTCTTTTCGAAGACTAATCAAGTATTTGCGTCTAGTCATGAACGTCTTAAGTTGGTGATCTGATGATGGAAGGTACAACTCCTTAGCAATTAGATTAGGAGATGGGGGATAGTTCTTTGAATATTACAAATGTCATGTATTTTTGAAGCTATTTGAGTATTTGCCTTTAGGTGGTCATCCTTTCATGTTGGTGAGCTGATGATGGAAGGTACAACTCCTTAGAGATTAGGAGTTGGGGGATAATTCTTTAAATAAAACATATGTCATGTATTTTGGAAGCTTTTTGAGTATTTGCCTTTAGGTGGTCATAGCCTCATGTTGGTGAGCTGATGATGGAAGGTACAACTCCTTAGAGATTAGGAGTTGGGGGATAATTCTTTAAATATAACATATGTCATGTATTTTGGAAGCTTTTTGAGTATTTGCCTTTAGGTGGTCATAGCCTCATGTTGGTGAGCTGATGATGGAAGGTACAACCAGAGATCTCCTTAGAGATTAGGAGATGGGGGATAATTCTTTAAATATTACAAATGTCATGTATTTTTGAAGCTATTTGAGTATTTGCCTTTAGGTGGTCATCCTTTCATGTTGGTGAGCTGATGATGGAAGGTACAACTCCTTAGAGATTAGGAGTTGGGGGATAATTCTTTAAATAAAACATATGTCATCTATTTTGGAAGCTATTTGAGTATTTGCCTTTAGGTGGTCATAGCCTCATGTTGGTGAGCTGATGATGGAAGGTACAACTCCTTAGAGATTAGGAGATGGGGGATAATTCTTTAAATATAACATATGTCATGTATTTTTGAAGCTATTTGAGTATTTGCCTTTAGGTGGTCATCCTTTCATGTTGGTGAGCTGATGATGGAAGGTACAACTCCTTAGAGATTAGGAGTTGGGGGATAATTCTTTAAATAAAACATATGTCATCTATTTTGGAAGCTATTTGAGTATTTGCCTTTAGGTGGTCATAGCCTCATGTTGGTGAGCTGATGATGGAAGGTACAACTCCTTAGAGATTAGGAGGTGGGGGATAATTCTTGAAATATAACATATGTCATCTATTTTTGAAGCTATTTGAGTATTTGCCTTTAGGTGGTCATCCTTTCATGTTGGTGAGCTGATGATGGAAGGTACAACTCCTTAGAGATATAGGAGTTGGGGGATAATTCTTTAAATAAAACATATGTCATCTATTTTGGAAGCTATTTGAGTATTTGCCTTTAGGTGGTCATAGCCTCATGTTGGTGAGCTGATGATGGAAGGTACAACTCCTTAGAGATTAGGAGGTGGGGGATAATTCTTGAAATATAACATATGTCATCTATTTTGGAAGCTATTTGAGTATTTGCCTTTAGGTGGTCATAGCCTCATGTTGATGAGCTGATGATGGAAGGTACAACTCCTTAGAGATTAGGAGTTGGGGGATATTTCTTTAAATATAACATATGTCATGTATTTTGGAAGCTATTTGAGTATTTGCCTTTAGGTGGTCATAGCCTCATGTTGGTGAGCTGATGATGGAAGGTACAACTCCTTAGAGATTAGGAGTTGGGGGATAATTCCTTAAATATAACATATGTCATGTATTTATGAAGCTATTTGAGTATTTGCCTTTAGGTGGTCATAGCCTCATGTTGGTGAGCTGATGATGAAAGGTATAACTCCTTAACGATTAGGAGTTGGAGGATGATTCTTTGTTTGGAGGATAATATAACAACTGTCATACATTTTCGAGATCTATTCAAGTGTTTGCTTAGTAGTTATGACATGTTGGTAAGCGGTTAGTGATTCTTTAAATAATATAGGCATGCTAAAGCCTGTTACCTACAGTCGTGGCCCACTAATTAAGAACAAATAGGTTATTTACCACTATACAGAGAAAAGTCAGCTATTATTGGCAGAATATATAAATAATAGGCAACCGCCTTTAACACATGATTTATCATGAATCTAGAGACCATTCAATTGACTATACACATGTACTTTAGTTCGCAAACATAAATAATTAATACGAATACAAACTTGGAACTTTATCTAGTATAATTAATACTGGCACTCTAATTAGGAACACTGTGTTTGAATCCTCGTATCTTCCAAAATAATTGAATAAAGCCTACACTTTGACGTATTTTGAGCTCCTGCATTTTCTGTCAATAAAACGTGCTTATTGTTTTTGTGAAAATGGGAAAAAAACGGAGTTCTGATGGCACTATCAGAGAAATCATAATATCGTTGGTTTTTAACAAGAAATGGAGCTATCAAAAAGTCGCAGACCACCTTAAATGTTCTAGGACTAGAGTATCCAACGCCATAAAATATTTTAAGGCTCATGGAACATGTTAGAAGGTCCAACGAAAGAAACGGCCACGAAAGATGACTCCTCGAACGGACGCTCTTATCGTAAGGATGGCGAGAAAGAATCCTAAACTTTCTTCTGTTGAGATTAAACGTAAAATTTTTGGAGATCAACCCGGTCTGGCGGCTCGTACTATTAGAAAACGAGTGAACGAAGCAAATTTATTTGGCAGAATAGCTCGCAAGAAGCCTTTAGTAAGTAAGAAGAACAGAGACGCACGAACTGAATTTGCGAAAAATCTCAAAAATTGGACGTTATCGCAGTGGAAATACGTTTTATGGTCTGACGAAACTAAAATTAACAAAACAGGCTCCGACGGTCAAGTCTACGTTCGTCGACCACCAAATACCGCGTTCGACCCCAAGTATACGACCGTAACCGTAAAACATGGCGGCGGGAACATTAAGCTATGGGGTTGTTTTTCGTGGCATGATGTGGGGCCATTGGTCAGGATTGATGGTGTTATGGACCAGTATGTGTACAAAAATATTCTAGAAAACACCATGTTGCCGTATGCTGAACAAAATTTACCAGTTGTATGGACATTTCAACAAGACAACGATCCTAAGCATACGGCAAAATCTTGTAAAAGAATGGTTTCGTTGTAATCATGTTTCTGTAATGACTTAGCCATCCTGCAGTCCCGATCTTAACCCAATAGAGAATCTCTGGAACGATGTGAAAAAAAGTCTCACCAATAAAATATAAAAAATTTAAACGAGCTTTATGAGGCATCACTAGAAGCCTGGAATTCTATACCTGTGGAGCGATGCAGGGTTTTAGTGGAGTCTATGTCAAAGAGATGTCATGCGGTGGAACAGAACTTCGGGTTTCCTACCAAATATTAATATAACCGAAGAATTTTCTAGTTGAATTCTGTATTTTTAGGTTGTGTTCTTAATTAGTGTGCCAGATTATTTTTGCTCGTCTAGAGACATGTTAAGTTCAATCGCTTTTATTTAATTATATATAAAGTTTTAGCAGCTAATACTTGTTTAAATTGATTTTTAGAATAATCAAGTTAAATAATAACTCATTTTCTCGTAAATAACAATGCACACAAATGATGAATATAGGCGTGTTATGCCATTTTTATGTTATACATTGACTGTTCTTAATTAGTGGACCACGACTGTATAATCTTTGAAATTATTCATACCCTGCTGATGATACAATGTATATCTCCTTGATAATGGGAATGGAATGGGAATGTTTGTAGTATTCATATAAGTTAGCCAGTTCAGGGTCGCGTTTTATAAAGTTACAATTTACAATTTCGCTGTTTGCCTCTCTTTCTAGCCAATACGTGCGTGCGTTAGAGAGGCAAATAGCGAAATTGTAAATTGTAACTTTATAAAACGCGACCCAGGTTTTCTGACCTACTACAGTGCAACACATTCTAATTATAAGTATTTAGAGCATACTAAATAATGATTTTATATAAATTACACAAGGTACTAAAAAGCAAAAAATAAAATATTTTAAAATAAAAATTAAACCGCCTTCAAAAATTCGCCTGATCTAAAAAGTAAAAAATAATTTTAGTTCCTACTTCTTAGGATTTCCTACCCAAACCTTTAAACATTTTACCCTATTCATTGAAATAAAATATTATGGCTAGGTACCCTACAGACTTCTTAGAAGTCGGTGCCAAGCCAAATATGTTCACTTCGCGAGTATAAGTATTTGATAGAGCTTTGTAATTTACTATCACTCCTGTTATGCTTTCAGCAAAATTACTGAGGCAGATCATACTGTTGATAAAAGCATAATCGGAGTAAAGGCAGTAAGTTACAAAGCTCTATCTAATATATAACTATGAACGTACCTATTTGGCTTGGCACCGACTTCTAAGAAGTCTGTAGGGTACCTAGCCATAATATTTTATTTCAATGAATAGGGTAAAATGTTTAAAGGTTTGGGTAGGAAATCCTAAGAAGTAGGAACTAAAATTATTTTTTACTTTTTAGATCAGGCGAATTTTTGAAGGCGGTTTAATTTTTATTTTAAAATATTTTATTATAACACAATATCGCTTACAGTATATAAAATTAACACCAAACCGAGTTCTTTTGAAATTTTATGCTTATCTGTCGTTACAAACCTGACTTCAATTAAGCTTTTTTTAATTTGACGCTAATTGAATGACCTTAAAAGTGAAAAAGCTCTAATAAATATTATTGATTAATGATTACCTTGCTTTGATATGTTTATCTTTTCATTATTATTTTGTCAGCCTCCGTAGCCTAGTTGGTACTTGGTAGTAACTCTGCCTACGAAGCATGAGGTTCCGGGTTGGAATCCCGGCGAGGGCATTATTTGTGCATTTATTTATCACAAATATTTGTTCCTTGGTCATGGCTGTCTATGTATTTATGTATCTATACATATGTATCTATCTATTATATAATAATATATCGTCGCTTGGTACCCACACCACATCACAAACCTTAATTGAGCTTACCGTGGGACTAGATTGATTTGTGAACGATGTCCCAAGATAATTTTTTTTAGATAGTTTATATTCAGTAATTACGCTTAAAAACTATAGATTTTTCTCATTACCGAAGCATTTAATAAAGACATCATTTACAGGGGCTTCAAATTAATTCACACCAACGACTTCTCAGGCAACATACAATTACTTATTAGTCTTATTACTTTGTAATCGCACCTGTACGTAGGTACTAACTATCTGTCACTATTTAATTTCATAAAAAAATAAAGGTCACAGCAACGGAATTACAAAGCGGGGGAATACTTTGTATAATTATGTAGATTAGTAGGTTGGTTTAGTTAGGCATTAATGAAAGGTCACAATGCAAAAAACCTGCATACGTACTTTCGTACATTTTGTACGTGCCTATTGTGTTGTACAGTCAGTCAGTCAAGATCAGATATATCTGTTATTTTTTACCTTATCCTGTTGCATTTTGCATACCTACTTTTGTAATAAGTAAAAAAAATGTAAAGTCATATTTTACCTATTTACTTAACTTTTGACCGGTATGAAACAAATAATTCAATATGTTCAATTTGATAAATAAGTTTACGCCATTATGTGTGAAATGTTATTCAAACTTTTTAAAGTCATTGTATCGAAATGAAATCAAGTTTAACAGAAACGCATTACAGTTTATAGCATAGATACCTAACCTAAATGTATATCCTGTAAATTCACTGTCCCTTTCAGCCCGCGATCGAAAATGCGAGTTCGAAACAGCTTCCACTTTCCATATACCTCCATGACGTCGACAAACACCCCACAGTCATATGATCTACCTAATACAACCCTTAATCAATTGCGATTCAATAACCGTCCCTTTTCCCCTAAGCTTGATAGAGAGGGAGGGCAGTTACCAAGTTTTCCGATGACGTCCGCCCGGGCGTGGGTGGCCTTGGCAAAAGTTCTCACCACCTCTGTACGTACTGCCGAGTATATAACCATTGTAACAGCTGTCAGGGTACGAGTAGTTGTCATAGAGCTGGAGGTCACAGTTAGGCTGGTTTGGCGTTGGGTACTGCTTGGTAGATTGTAGGAACGTGGCCTTGTGGTGGGTGGAATCAATAGGCGCGCGCTCAGCTGGGCCCGGCGGAGTTACGCGTAGTAATGAATCGGTACTGTTTTGGATTTGCTACCCGGGCAAGCCTTGTATTCGCCTCGATTCAGTGTTTTAGAAGGATCACTGTACACATCAAGTTTAGAAATTAAAACTACTGTATTATCAATGCGAGATAGTAACTCGTCCTTAGTTCATAATACAGCCCTAATATTATATCTTTTTGTTTCATAGATGGTGTGAAAAGCAGTATGTGTCACATGGTATCTAAATTATTATCATTATGGACGTTGACGCTTGAATTCCTCATTACCCCCAGGATTCCACTTTGGAAACCCGCACTCCGTTCGCGATTCTATTATGGGATCCATCGCTTCATTCGGGCTTCAATGAACGCCCTCGCCGAAAATATATAATTTTCACTATTCCCTGAATCTACTATTTTACTTCTATGGCAGCTACTTGAATTGAATCTGTAAAACTGGAAAGCATACTGTCTTTGTCAGAAAAGTCATAAAATTTAACCATACTTCTTGTCAGTATTTTCATAACTATGTAGTAGAAAAATGGCGTTAGGTAGGTAGGTACAGTGAAGTGTAAAAATACGTACCTATCGAAAGAATCCTCTTATGTTATGACGTCCTTATTAAGGTCAGTGAGGGTAAGTTCGGCATATTTTATTTTTAAGGAAAGTCCGTCATATAGGTACGTCTTATAGTTACTGTTGAGTTAGGGGTGAAAATCAGTTAGTAGACGGACTTTCCTGATAGTTAGACGGTCTCATCCGCACCTACCCTATACAGAATTAAAGAGCGCTGGGACCTACGAACAAATAAAACATAGAAGCCGCACGCCATACTAAATTGCCTTTCAAAAACGGTCCTGTATTTTAGTTGACAAGTGTCACCCTCTCTTCATGCATCACGGTCAATGAATTTGAATGTCAACCTATAGAAACATAAACCGCCATTTAAAAATGGTTGTGATTGGTCCATCAAAATTTTGATTGGCTATATTCAATAAACATTTGTCAAAGATGTTGCGCCGAAATATGCGCGGTGTCACGAAAAGCGCTATGTCCTGCCCATCTTGGCACAATTGAACAATTGGTATTGGGGGCATTTTTGAGTTGGCGTTATACGTCCATGTTTATATATGGTCGCAGACTTTGACACATTTTTCAGCGTTTTTATATACATCTTATTTTGTCTTGGACTGTACTACACGCAAGGACAAACGGTCAGATGATAAGGTGCGTTCAGACCAAAAGAGCATTCGCTGTTCTATCCCCCGTTCTACGAAATCAACAATCACGTTTTGTGTAACGATCGAATTTCGAAGAGTGAGGGGTTAGAATAGCGAATGCTCTTTTGGTTTGAACGCACCTTAAAACAATTGCAAATATGGATCGATCTATTTCGGTTAGGTAAATCCATTTTAACACCACATTTTTTCGAATTTTCCTGATTTATGAATCCAAAAATAATCGAACATTGTCGTAATTAAAGCGTATAATTTGCAATCAAGGGATCTCGTACAAAACAACGTGTCTATATTTAGTCGTTTTTTATAGGCGGTTCTTTTAAAACAGAGCGTCTCGGCATGACGCAAAAAGTTGTTCAGTCAAGGGCAAAATTATGTATACACTTTTGCACCTTATTTTAAAGGCATAAGATAAAAAAGTGTATACATATTTATGCCCTTGACTGTTCCATGTCGACAAAAAACGTGTACCATTGGATGCTAATTGAGACCTACCATTGACAAATCAGAAATTGTTACTTAGGCAATGTTACTTATGATGTGATATAAATCAGTATACACTTTGATTTATATCACATCATCAGTCTATTGCATTCGAAAACTGGATGTAGGCCTCTCTTATTACTTATGCGCATTGGAGGCTGTTAGCTAAGTAAACTACGATGGCAGTGCCATGCAATCCCGGGATTCATTTGTATGCAATCACGGGATTTGACATTATAAAATCCCGGTATTGTATGCTCTTGAATCCTTGTATGCCCTAGATGGCACCACTATTAGTTTAAGGTTGATTTATATTCAATGTCAATAAAGCCTTTTCAGCTTTTATAACGTTTTGTGCGTGACTGTACCATTTTGAACTATGATAGTCCTTATGCTTATCATATTGAAGACCACCATGACAAGGTAAAAAAAAGTACAAATAAGTCAAAATCTCCCTGAATATAAGTGTAAGCCTTAATTGAGCTTACCGTGGTACTAGGTCGATTTTTGTAAGATGTCATAAGATATTTATTTATTTATTTTAAGGCCCAATTATTTAAACTAGGTGAATTATATTAGGTATCACTTATTTGTGTATTTATTATCTTATTTGCTGCAAAACTTATCTTATAGTAGTGACCCTGGTATAACTAATTGATAAATGGGGAAATGTGATAGGAAGTGGACTAAATTTGATGATTCATGCAGAGATAATGCAATATAATTTGATTGTATTAAAAATAAATAGCGGGCATTCCCAAGATACCAACATCCTTTAGGTATTCGATATCATTGATCATCCATAGTATGTAATACCTAAATAAACTGCGGCTTAATTTAATTATCACGCCTATTAGAGCAATGACGAAAATTCTCACCTCAGAATCTTTAGATTCGTCAGTCGTCACGATGTGTGCCGTTATCGTATAAGTTAAAATATCCTTAACTTACTTTCTACTTATGTATGCCAGAATAGTGCATATTGTATTAAGGGCGGTAATTACATACACTCGCGGTGAATAAATTATAATGAATGAATTTTGACGTTCGAATTTTTCAGAGAACATAATAAATAAAATAAATAAAAATCTTGGGACATCTTACACAAATCAACCTAGTCCCACGGTAAGCTCAATTAAGGCTTGTGTTGTGGGTACCAGGAGACGATATAATATATATAATAGATAGATACGTATAGATACTTAGATACATACACAGCCATGACCAAGGAACAAACATTTGTTATAAATAAATACACAAAGAATGCCCTCACCGGGATTCGAACCCGGAACCTCCAGCTTCGTAGGCAGGGTCACTACCAATTAGGCTACAGAGGCTGACAAGTGACAACATACATAATGGAAAGATACAGATTTTTTTTATTATTTGCAATACAATTGGAATTTATCTGAATTTTTTAACCAATTCTGGAAACATGGAAGTGATGGAACTTTATCTTTAGATGACTCCGTAGATACAAAAATAATATTGAATAGTCATTATTGAAAAACAAGGTATTACCATACATTTTAGGTGTTTATTTAAACTACATTTTTGTCTCTCTGCAAACTAAACGGCAATTTCAATGTTTTTTGGATTCAATAAATTCAGGGAAATGCTAATACAACGTAATTAAAAAAAATTACCTATTGGTACTATAAATATTTTGCAAAAATATTTCAAAATAGCATGCCGAAAATATCACCATGGTGGGTCTAAAATCGACCAAAATCATTTGACGTGATTAATGGCCCATGATATATGTATATTATATTGAATATTGTTATGTAAACTTATGGTGTTAAAATTAAAACATTTTGATATTAGCTTTACTGTCAATATTACGGTAACTGCGAAATTTCTTATTGCAAAGCCTACGTAGCAAGTAGTGACGTTTTCGGCAGAACCGTGACGTACGAAACTGAAACCGTGACGTCATTCTGCAGTCATCTGCGTCAGAACTCAGATTATTGTATCTCGCTTGGCTCTTCATCTTCAACCGTAACCTTCAACAATACTAGTTTATAGTCAACGTCAGACTACGAAACAAATAAAACATGGAGGCCGGACGCCATAATAAATTGCCTTTCAAAAACGGTCCTGAATTTTAATTGACAAGTGTCACCCCCGCTTCAATGCATCACGGCAATGACTTTCAATTTCAACCTATAAAAACTTAAACCGTCATTTCAAAATAGTTGTGATTTTTCCATCAAAGTTTTGATTGACTCTATAGCCTATTCTTTAAACATTTGTCAATTATGTTGCGCCGAAATATGCGCGGTGTTAAGAAAAGCGCTATGTCCTGCCCATCTTGGTACAATTGAACAATTGTTTTTGGGGGCATTTTTGAGCTGGCTTTAGACGTCCATGTTGTATATGGTCGCCGACGTCAGATTAATCGGCGCGGCGACAGTGCTCTAAAATATCAGAACAAACATTTTATGAGTGTCCAACTCATGGCAGAGCTACATTACCCGTGAATGTTGTAGATAGCTATATTAGCTGAAGTGGGATAGTATTAAGCTCTCATTCCTATGTTTAGCTCCGTCCCTACAACTTACGTTAGAACTTACAGGTGTAATCCTGGCCTAATGCAGATTTATGTCAGAAATTATGTTACAATTTTTTCGGAACGTAGAGATTCATATGTATGGGCCAGAGTTGGGCAAACAGTAATATGATTATTCCTTCCGATTACATTAAATTTGTATGTGTACTTTGTAATCTACATTAGCAAGTACACATACAAAATGTAACTGACAGAAGTAATCGGATTACTTTTTGCCTCTATATATATAAAAGAAGAAACTCCCTGACAAAGATGCACGCACAGCCTAATGCCCTGGTCCTAGAGACTCCAAATTTGGCACGTAGGTTCCTTTTATGGTGTAGACGAGCACTAAGAAAGGATTTTTCAAAATTCACCTTCTAAGGGGTTGAAATGGGGGTCCAAAGTTTGTATGGCGAAATAAGATTAGTTGAACTATTTTATCCGAAACTTGGCAAGAGTATTCTTTAAAGTAATGTAAAGGTATGTTTAAGGTTTTTTGAAAATTCAACCCCTGAAAAAGGTAAAAAGGTGACAAAGTGAAAAAATCAAGATGGGTATCGTTTTTATAGTTTATCGAGTCGTAGATCACGAAAACAATCACGATTTTAAAATTTAACTCGGCGGACGTGAAATACTATGTACACGGTTATGGTGTGATGGGGTAAAATTCGAAAAAAATAATACAACTGTATTATGTATGTTAATTTCTGGTTCTAGAGATTCCAGCGCGTAGGTTTTTTTGAGAATGTAGGGGTGCTCTAAAAAAGGTTAAGTCGAAATCCACTCCCTAGAGGGTGCAATGGGGGTCCATAGTTTGTATGGCAAAACAAGATTAGTTGGACTATTTCGTCCGAAACTTCGTAGGAGTATTCTTCAAAGTAATAAAGATAATATGTTGCAGGTTTTTTGAAAATATAACCCCTGAAAAAGGTAAAAAGGGTGATGAAGTGAAAAAATCAAGTTGGGTATCGTTTCTATGGTTTATTGGGACGCAGATCACGAAAACAATAACGATTTTTAAATTTAACGCGGCAGTGTGATGGGGTAAAATTCGAAAAATATCAATATAATTTTATTATTTATGTTCATTTCTGATTCTAGAGATTCCAAATGTAGCACGTAGGTTTCTTTGAGGGTGTAGGGGTGCTCTTAAAAAAGGTTAAGTCAAAATCCACTCATTATAGGGTGCAATGGGGGTCTAAAGTTTGTACGGGGAAACTTGACTATTTAAACTGTTTTATCCGAAACTTCACAGGAGTATTCCCAAACATAAATGACTAAAGACATGTTTTAGGGTTTTTTGAGAATTCAACTCTTGAAAGTGGTAAAAAGTTTAAACAGCAAAAAAACAACATCTATAGTCTATCGTGTCGCTGTACCGAGGTGTACGTGAAATACCATCTCCTCTGTTATGGTCTCATATACGGGCTTGCGGGTTATGAGAGGGGTATCGTTTTTGTGTTTATTTCTGATTCAAAAAAATCTAAATATAGCATGTTAACCAACGTTAATAACCTTTTAAGTTTTCCTGAGTTTTCACGCGATAGTAATCAAAAGTACATATACAGGGTGGGCCAGTGATAAATTCACTTTTGTCTCGACCTTTTTTGTCAAAATTACAAAACACTGGCATATAAGAATGGTGTCATTTAAAAGAAAAAAAACGAAATTTTTTATTCAAAATGGAGTCTTACAAGGGAGAACAGCGAGCGTTTTGCATCCAAGCTTTTTATGAAAACGATCGTTCTTATGTGTCTGTTCGTCGGCGTTTTCGACTTGAGTTCGGATTACGCAATATTCGCGAGTGTCCCAGCACAAATTTGATCAAGCAATGGTTAGTCAGATGTAAAAGTACTGGCTCAACACTAAAATCTCGACATAAGGGACGTGCATGGTCTGTGCATACTACAGAAAACATCGAACGAGTGAGAGCGGATGCAAGAAACTCAACGCGTAAACGAGCTACGGTTAATTTAGACCGTTACATCTCTATGTTAAGGGATTTCCTGGCACCGAAACTTCACGAATCGCATGGTTACAACAACAACACATGGTTTCAGCAAGACGGGGCCACCTGCCATACAAGTAACGTGACCCAGGCAGCTTTTCATGAAATGTTTCCTCAAAAATTGATATCGAGGCGGGGTGATATTGCTTGGCCTCCCAGGAGCCCTGGCTTAACTCCAGCTGACTTTTTTTGTGGGGTTACTTGAAAAGTACAGTGTACTCAAATAATCCGGCAACTACAGCAGAATCAAAGGAGAACATTCGCCAAGAATTCCAAGCAATATCTCCGCAACTTCTGACGAAAGTCTTTCAAAATTTACAAGCAAGGCTGGAAGAATGCCGCAACCGCCATGGACGACACCTTGATGATTTAATTTTTAAAACGTAAAATTTATTTATTTGTAATACTTTCTAAATAAACTTTTTATTTCAAAACACAGAAAAACACCAATTATTTCAATTTTCAAAAATGCATTTATCATTGGCCCACCCTGTATCTGTGTATCTGAAGGTGTTTTTTATAAAGTCAATTGTGTAAATCGATGTATCGGGATCCCAGAGGTTCTTATTAACAAACTGCAAAAAAGGCTGCCTATTCAATTTCCGTTTCAATATTGTCCGTCATAAAAATCGGTGGTAATCTGAAGTTCTGACTCATCTGTTTATCATAATGAAGCAGAAGTCAAATTTGCAAGAAACGGTAACAATATTGACTAACTTCAAAATATGTTAATCAGCTCGGCTAATTACGGTCATCTTTGTAAGGCCTGAGAAACGACAAATGATAGTTTATCATCATTACACAACAATGACCGTGAGTGTGTATGTAAACTTTTAATGATCAAAAACATTTGTCGGGTACCAGATGGTAAAGATAATAATAAAATAATAATAATAAAAATTTATTAAAGCTCATTATAAATACAATGATATAACTTATCGACTACTTAAACTTATTAAAAGAACAAAGACTACATGTGCCTGATCTAGGGTAAACCCTGTGTTTCAGGCAAACAATCAGTATCACATTAAATAATCTACAAAAAAAGAAACATGAAAATATAAGGTGCATCTTAAGTCTTAATTATCAAGTACAATTATTTAGAAACTATATAAATAACTATAATAAATAAACTATAGTACATTATCGTAAATAGAAACAAAACTTATTTTAACAACAAACGGTTAATAACTCCTCTGTATCCTCGTATGACATATCTAGTAAGGCATCCCGGAGTGCTTTTCTACACGTGGCATGGTTGAGCGGATATAAATTAAGCTTTTCATTCAGCCTGTTGTAAAGAAATGGACCAAAAAAAACAAAGAACCTTGAAGAAAATGCGTGTTTCTTATGAATATATTTTGGGCAAACCATATGTTTACGCCTTTTATTAGTACGGTTAAGGTCGTAAGGGATTGCGGTGTGCTGTTTTAAAACTGTGCCCATTATAAATAGCTGTCGAACTGTTAACACCTCACATGACTTATAAAGGAGAGTCGTTGAGTAAAGATAAGGACGGAAGGTAGAGACCTTGAGTATTGCTCTTTGTGCTCTTTCTAATTTTAGTAGTGTAGTTTTAGCCGAACCACCCCATGATGTTATGCAGTAAGTCAATACAGATTGACATAGTGCCAGATAAACCTGCTTTATCAAGTATGCATCCGCAATCGCACGCAGCCTTTTGAAAACAATCATTAACTTCCGTACTCGGCTGCATAACGCTTCCACATGATTCTTAAAGGAGAGACATTCATCCAGTAAAATTCCTAAGTACTTTATTATGTTAGTATTAGTAATATTTGGACAATTACACCTATTTTTGGAGGGGTCCTTGCAATAGTGTGCATAGAGCGTAGTTTGATATTCTGCCGCCATATTTGAGTTTCGCATAGAGAACTTTACATAATTTGTTTTATCAGCAGTGGTCGGATATCCCGGTGCAACAAGGGGTGAATGACCTCAAACATTATACTAATATGGATATACCACGGGATTCCACAAAATTACATCCAGTAAAGTTTAGTAATATTTTGTAACGCAAAATAAGTGCATGTACATAGGGTAAACTTGCCTTAATCGTACTCCTGCCTAAATCGTACCCCATCAATATCTTGTGAATTGAAACTGCTGAAGCGGCGCAAGTTTTATAAAACTGAACAACTGGGTCGGTGTGTAACATCATTCGAGAAACAACCCCACAGTGGCACTCCATCGAAAATTATTCAATAAGTTATTAATTTCGCTGTTTTCGAGTAATAGTTAAGGTCGATTCTTAAGGATTTCAATTTAGATCGCAATTAGCTATGTAAATTATAAGTATTTTGCTTAATTCTTTACTTATTTACGCTATTAATTACGAGAAATATTATCGTCAGTTTAACAAAAAATTTTTTTATACGGCAACTTTTAAATCTTAGTTATCTTATGCCTAAATCGTACTCATCACTTTGTTCTATTTCGTACCG
>JALPQI010013964.1:0-22740 GCA_025490895.1 Thaumatotibia leucotreta
ATGACTAAGGGAGACTCAGGCAATGAAGTATCACTGACCATTCTTTGGCAGCAGCGTCATCAAAGAAACTAATGGATGAGTTCACCTCAAGTCGAGGCAAAATTTATTTGAATGATATTTTGGGGTAGAACCAACCGACCTTCCGACCTTCATTTACTTAGACCGAAAAATTAAATTGGCTAAAATAATCGAGCCTGACCATAAATCATAAGAATGTACTAAGGGTTTGAAGTGTCACTGACCATTGATTTATGAAGTTGATGATGAGCAGCAGCATCGTCATAGTAGACACACTACTGCGATCGCTAAAACGCTTACCCAGCGTGGCAATTTCGGGCTTTTACCACCTAATGCGTTCATACGCATAGGTCCTCTGACACTTCAATCCCTTAGTCGACTCTTACGACACCCACATGAAGAGTTGGGGTGGCGACAAAATGTATTCTTACTACCAGTGGATTTCTAGCAGTGGACTGCCATAAAGCTAGTATTGTGTATGTGTGTGTGACTAGTTTAAATAGATGTGTTACCTCCATCACGGCAGTGCATCTCCGCATCCGAATAGGAGGCAGTGTCAGTATACTGGCGAATCCATGCGCCTGCTACTGCATTATACTCGAACCCGGTTTTGGTACCGTCTGCAGCGTTCTGGACTGTTGGATAAAGAACCATTTATTTGGAGGCTGCGCGATTCGAATTTGAAGAAGAAAAAAAAAATCACTAAAGCACACATACACAGGATATTTGCATGAAAGCATCTCGTAACTTTATAGCAGGGATTGGATACCATACAAAAGAACGTCTTTTTCGTCTTTCGGTATATAAATTATGTGTTAATGGAGGAATTTAAAAGTACGGTGTTGTTAATTACATAAAATATTAACTACTACATAAAGAGTATAAAACATTTAAAAATATTGAGATTTTTCGAGGTTTTGGTAAAATAACGTTTCCGGTCCCTGGTCCCAGCAGGCGTATAGAAACTATTGAGAAGGAATGGAAAAGGCTATGGTGATGGAGGATGGATGGCTCAGAGATGGAACTATAGAAAAGAGGTCCGGACACCTGCCATAACAATGATTTCTCATTGCTATCGAGGCAGGCGGTGACTCGCCGCCGACTAGATGGGCCCCCGTAAATGCCGTCACAAGAAACAGCCGCAACCTAGTATGCTTATTATTAACGCGCCTTTACTTTTTATCCATAGGTACCGCTCATACTACCGTATTGGTGGCGCGAGCGAGCCGGATAGAAAGGAAACGCGATATGGCGAAACTATAACGGCCCGGCCACGACATTGGTCTAAGGCGACCAGCGGCGAGCGAATCCATGAGTTGGAGCGGGATACCGATATGGGTACGAGAGGGAGCACCATACGTTTTCTGCTAAGCCGGTCGCATTAGACCGATGTCGTGGCCAGGACATAAGGGTTCCTAGTTTACTATGGAACCACTCTCTAGGTACTCTATAACATGTATAAATATCAATAAAATCGGAGTCGGATATTTGGGTAACCTTCCTTGATAGTTCAAGATAAGTTTATTGACTTACCCATAATTAATAAACATAGATATACTAGTTTGTACATTTTGATATGTGCAGTGTTTGGTAAGTAGGTAATTTCGTAATGGAATTTTTGATAAATATAGGCTCTTGAAAATAAATTAACAATATCCAAATTTTGGGTTAGTGTGATTCGATCTACTTTATTAAATTTGTTAATACTTCATAGCGCTCAAAATTTAAGTATTATATTAAATATAATTTCACTGTTATTTCATTCTGTATTTAATTTAGATTTCAAAAACGAACATTACAAAATAAAATTTATTTTCAAGAAAAATGTCTGTCAAAATAATGTCAATGTGAAGGCGTTTCGATTAATATAATTTCTGCCTGCTATCGCGAACATCGAAGTTCGCAAATTTCGGGGATTTTTCTCTGTCACTCTAATGACGCCTACCTTGGAATGACAGAGATAAATCTCCGAAATTTTCGAACTTCGGTGTTCGCGGTAGCAGGCCTGCCGCGTGTTACGAAAAACTGACTTTTTACTGTCTACAGAGGCCCGTTTCTCAAAAGCTTGTAACTTGTAATACATACAGTGGAAGTTTCTTTTTAACATTATAAATAAGATAAGGACTTCCGCTTGTATCACAAGTTACAAGCTTTCGAGAAATATGCACGTGGGGCATATCTCGTACCCTTGGTAAAACAAAGACACATCCAAAGAGAATAAAGTCACTACGTTTTGTACGTATGGAAAATGAGGTTACATGGGCTGGGATTTTGATATTCTGTGTCTGTAGGCTTCAGTGCTCTGAACAAAAGTCTCACGGGTGCTACCTCGGTTTCCGAGACTGTGTCAAAGTTATGACTGATTTTACATCTACCCTTCTATGAGTTAAAATTCTGGCTAATATGAAGAAAAGAGCGTCAGAGTAAGTTTGGTAGTCTGACAATCTTATGTGCCTCTTGTGATTCTGTAAATAAAAACAGTGACTAATAATAGTGATGTACCTTGACCCCGCGCACGTTTTCTACTGATAAAAGTAGTCTTATTTAAACGAGTGAGCCTGCTCTTATTGTCCACACAATTTCGACAGTCGCAAGACGGTCTACGTATCAGTGTATATTTACGTTTTTATTTACAAATAAATATTTAATTGGAGTTTTAAAGATGATTTGCTTCGAGTTATTGTGTCTCCTTGTGCTTACAGGTTCAGTATAAGTTGTGATTATTTTTTCTAGTACTTGGAATTGTGTCACGTAAAATTGATTCCATGAAAAACATTACATGTAAAAAGGTGTAGGTACATTTTTAGTTACTATACTAGGTCAACTAGGTGGTGTCAACAGAACGTGATTTCCACTAATTTTCCTATTTGGAAACTGTAGTACTTATTTTATTATAAATGTAGGTATAAATAAAGAATAAGCCAAATTAGCTTGAGATAATTTGGGTTTGGTCGTGATGTACTACAACAGCGGCATAAATAATTTTGTATGAGCATGTATTTTATTTATTACTAGATGACCCGGTGAACGTCGTATCACTTACCTACCTATTAATGTTGTCCAAATTTATTTAAACAGATTATTTTTTTTTAGTTTTGTGTTTAAACTACTGTAATAGTTTACTTCAGTTCTTGTTTTTCTTGTATTTTCCATTATTCTTACCTTTTAAACCTGGACATTCATGAATATTTCAAGACCAAAATTAGCCAAATCGGTTCTGCCATTCTCGAGTTTAAAGCAGACTAACGAACCGCAATTCATTTTTATTTATAGATAATTTATATGGGATTACAAACCTACTTAAGTATTGAAACTTTAACATGTGGCCGAAATTTCTAAGTTTTAGATTTTTCGTGTGCCTACTTATTGATTATTTATTTAGACTTTATTGCACAAAAGAACATCTTAATGTACAAAAGGCGAACTTAATTAAACTCTCTCTACCAGTCAACCTTAAGGAAAAGCGGAAAAGATTGTGTGGCGGAAAGCATTTGGAAACACGTAGTTGATTAGTCTATTATACTCGTAGTTAGTAATTTTTTCATATCTTAACCTCAAACGGGTGCCCTTTGAGGCCCAAATTGCCCAACCGTAGCGTGGGTAGGCCCCCCACAAGGTGGACCGATGACCTGGTGAAGGTCGCAGGAGTCCGCTGGATGCGGGTGGCGCAGGACCGGTCATTGTGACAATTTTTGGGGGAGACCTATGTTCAGCAGTGGACGTCTTTCGGCTGATATGATGATGATGATGAACCTCAAACGTCGTCCTTATCGTCAGCCTCCATAGCCTAGTTGGTAATAGTGACATTAGTGACCCTGCCTACAAAGCTGGAGGTTCTGCTACCAAATCCCGGCGACGGCATTATTTGTGTATTTCTTTATCATAAACATTTCTTCCTTGGTCGTGGCTGTCCTATGTATTTAAGTACCTATCTATATGTATCTTTTATATATATATATATATATATATATATATATATATCGTCGCTTGGTACCCACACCACAAGCCTTAATTGAGCTTACCGTGAGACAAGGTCGATTTGTGTAACATATCCCAAGATCCCCACCTCGGACGTTAGGTGATCTTGGTCGTTTTTCTTTGGTATATGACATCTAATATTTATAATTTATATAGTATTAAGTAGTGTGACTACTGGGGAAAATAAAAAGTACAAATCAAAATATTTAGGTAATAAATAATTTTGATTTGTATTTTCACAATATATCCCATCCTACGAGCCAGCTCGTTCTTTGCCCAAAGGCTCAGCCTGGCCATACAAAGGGGCAATGCGGCCAGTGTTCTTAGTACAATGCCAAGAACAACATTAGGGCTTGTGGACGAGTAGGTAGGGAGTTAGTATTAGTTTTTTGTATAAAATTTGTATCTTTTTATAATTGTTATTTTGAAAACAGATAAACGTTCAGATATTTATTTATTTTTGATTTTTCGCAGGGCAGTACGCAGCCGGCAGCCCCCATAATGGTCCGGGCACCGAGTACGACTACCAGAATGGCAGTACACGGCTGCGCCTGCACATCGTGCCCGCACCATGGTCGGACGCCAGCGCAATCTGCCAACTCGAAGGCAAGTTACTGTCGGAAACTGTCTTTTGTTTTAGGTTTTTAATAATTTTCATCACACAAAAAATTAAAAAAATTATAAATTGACTTACTATTAATAAAAATGTAATAAATATGTAATAATAAATGTGTAATTTGAATTTTAATAATTTTAGAAATAATTTTGGGCTATTGTTTATATAAATTGGATAGTTTCTTGTCAAATTTCTGCATACCAGAAAGGAAACAAAATGTATAATTAATGAATTGAAATCCTTAATGATTAATGATAATAGTAATATCATATAATTACCAATTTAAAGTAAATGTATTAATTTTAATGATAAATAATAGGTAGTTTGTATTTCTGTACATAATTTGCATGTCGGATGACGACAGGATACCTGCTTCCGAAACCGTGTTGTACCTACTATCTGTACTTGTATATCTGTGTGTCCTTAGCAAATAAAATATCTTATCTTATCTTATCACCTGTTCGGTAAGTGCGCCAATGCGCTGCGGCGCTGCGGCGATGCGCGCCGTAGGTGTGTCATTATGTCCTAGTAGGCTGTCAAGGATTTTCATACAACAATACGTCGCACTAGCGCCTTCGGCTTGGGCTTTACTCTCACACTCGTTCACAAATTCTTACTCACCGCCCTAAGTACACAATGTACTATGACGGGTCCACGTAGAACATGTCTAGTTAATTCAAATAAAGTTGCATGCAGACCAAAAGAGCATTCGCTGTTCTATCCCCCACTCTACGAAATCAACGAATCACGTTTCGTGTAACGATCGAATTTCGTAGAGTTAGGGGTTAGAACAGCGAATGCTCTTTTAGTCTGCATGCACCTTTACAGAAGGAAAAACCACCTTACTTTTAACAGAATAAGGTGTGAATTTGCCCTGATTTTTTTAAGCACTGGATATGTTTTTTCCGTGGAACCTTCTATTGAGTATTTCTCAAAAAGTTTGTACTCTTGGATCACATCTTCTATTTAAATAAAAATAAAGTCAATGACGCTGAGCAAGATCAACCACATTTTCTCAAAATGTCCTAAAATGTTTGTATGAAACGTTCCTTTTAAAATGTATAGGAATCTGGTATAGTAATAAAAAAACTGGCCAAGAGCATGTCGGGCCATGCTCAGTGTAGGGTTCCGTAGTTATTCAACAACGGCTGGGCCGATTACGTTCAAAATAGTTTTATTTTAAAGTACTCTGTAAGCCCGCTTTCGTGATTTTTTTCGAGCTATTATCTCCGAAAATATTGACTTTAAAAAAAACTTTCTTTGAAGACCCTTATTCCCATACTATAGGATTACATCAAATAAAAAAAGTCATCCCTACTTCACCAGTTCAGGAGGTACCTGTATAATATGAATATGTATACCTAGTATGAACGGCCACTGAGCTATGCTGCGGACAGACGGACATGGCAAAACTATAAGGGTTCCGTTTTTGCCATTTTGGCTACGGAACCCTAAAAAGGATAAGTCCATACAAACTTCCTGAGACATTTTGTGAAATGTGGTGGAACTTGCGCAACATCATTTACTTTACCACTACCTATTTTTACCAAAATCGAAGACGTAATCCAAATTAATGTAAAGTACGATTATGTCTATAAGACCGAAAGGGACAAATAACATTTAACGACTTGCTGAGTTAGAAGACTAAGGTGCATTCATCCTTACTTGTCTTATCATGTAAACAAACACTTTTTGAAAACATTATCACAATTTTCTCTGCAATTACACATTAATCATCACGTCAAATGTTGTTGCATACTTAATTAAACTCGTAAAGTATTATAATCACTCAAAAAAGCACTGAAAAATATCATTTCTGTAAAGATTTTCGTCAATAAATGCTGTTACGGTCGGATAACTTTAAAAACATCTGACATTGATGTGACATTGCGATGTCTAGATTGTCTATGTACCATAATGTTGGCATGTCAATATATCGATATTAATACTTAAAGTACAACTCGAGGAAAATGCAATTAAAATAAATTGCAGTAATTTACCCAAATGTATTAGGGTTTCGTAGCAAAAATGGCAACAACGGAACCCATACTTACAGTTTCGCTATGTCCGTCTTTCCGCAGCATACTTAGCTCAGTGGCCGTTAATACTATAAATCTGAAATTTGGTACAGGTATACATATTGATCATGCCAACAAAGTGATACAATAAAAAGTAAAAAAAAAAATTTTTCGGGTACCTCCCCCCCAATTGGTGATGTCGGGTGATTTTTTTATTTGCTGTAATCGTATAGTATGGGGTATCATTGAATAGGTCTCTTAAAAAGAAAAGGGGCTTTTAAGAAAGTTTTTTTCTAAAGTCAATATTTTTGGAGATAATCGCTCCAGATGAAAACAAAATTGTCCCCCCTCTAACTTTTGATCCAAAGGTCCAAAAAAAATCATGAATAGCGGGCTGGCATAAAACTATTTCGAACATAATCGGCCCAGCCGTTTTTGAATAACTACGAAACCCTACACTGAGCATGGCCCGACATGCTCTTGGCCGGTTTTTGTAATTGATTTCAATATTTATTTTATTCAAAGACTGGCAGTGCTTAGTTGTCTATTGAATATTGAATAAAATCTTCACGTCAAACGTCATTCGTTTCGCTACTTCGCTTCACGTTGTTCGTTACGGGTGCACTTCATGTGATTTTTCTCATGACTAGTGGCGCCTTCGTTGGAGCGACAGAGAAAAGTCCTCGAAATTTAACCATAGTTTTTGATATAATCTTATACGAATTAATTCTCTTCCTGACAGACGATGTAAAATCGATAATCCTCTATTTACGTACCTAAGCAGTGAAATTATCGCTGACATTTCATTACATCGACATTTCTAATCACTAGTGATTGTCTTTTGATCATCGTTGACGTTTTGTTTGTTTTACTTAGTCTGTGGTTTGTTTACATGATAAGACAAGTAAGAATGAATACACTGTACTACATGATGAGGACCTCTAAATGGATCGAAACATGACGAGCAATTATCGACTTAAATTACGTGAGTAACCCGTTTGATAAATATTTAAATAAGTTAGAAAACGTTAATGATTATGAATAAGAGTTTTACAACAATGTTAAACAAGATTAGAGAAGAGAGAAGAGGGTTATTAGTACATCGTGCATCAAGGGAGGTAAGTACGGAATTACTAACGAGAGTGGTAGAAGCCCGACGCCGTAGGCGGAGGGTTTTTAATGCCTCGAGTTTGTATGCCGCTTACAGACCGTGATGTATACAATGTTTTGTATACATCACACTTGCGGAAAAAAAGTTTTATGACAAAATATAATTCTGTGACGTACTGATATTTCTATTACTCCACAGGGAATTTCACTTTTCTATTACTCCCGCTACGCATGCAAGCAATGGCGCGCTTAGACAGCAAGTGTGATGAAAAATACCTTTTATTTATTTATTTATTTAACCGCTATTGCACAAGAAAACAAGATTATTGTACAAAAGGCGAATTTAATGCTAAAAAGCATTCTCTACCAGTCAATCTTCGGGCAAAGCAGATAAGCAGCCTACCTTTTCATGCTTAGAAATCTTATTTTGACATGGTCACATCGCAAAATAAACAGGAATAAATAAATTAAGTGTCACACAATGGTCTCCAATTTAGAATATTGCTGGGCTGTACTGTATACACAGTCCTAAGGAAGTCATTAGGAAGGTCACGGTTGGTAACATAAAATCCGGTCAAACACCCACAATTTATAGCTCGCTTGACCCGTATATTGCGTATGCGCAGGTGGCGTTTTAGCTACTCCATCGACCAGCACCATTACTCGACTGATGCTGACAGCAATGGACGAACACAAGCTTGCCACAAACAGCGTCTTCGTTGGAGTAACGAGCTACTTCTCAAAAGGAAGCTTCAAATCTTTGGATGGTAAGTTTTACAAATATATTCCGTCATAATAGCAAACAGTGGCTTATTTCACCATTATTTCGAGTACAAGTGTAACAATTGTAAAATATGTTACTGACGTCACAGGCCTCCGTAGGCTACGGCTACCGCTTACTATCGGACAGTCCATTTGCTTGTTTGTCACCAACTTAAAATTATTAGTATTATTACTTACAGGTTATTAGTAATAACTTTATTATATCGTTAATAAACTACTTTTTATTTTCCGAAACCCTCTTCTTTCCGAAATCTTGACATGAGGTTCGGCTTATGTCGGAATTTCGCTACAATGTCGTCGTGTTTTTGTGACAATTGTAATTTTGTTTCGCAAAAAAGTAGTTGTTTACTGCTAATTTATTAAAGTTCCTGCGCTACATTTTATGTTGGTGGCAAACAAACGCACGGCCCTTCCGGTGGTAAGCGGTAACTGTAGCCCATAGACGTCCCTAATTGGAGAAACAGTAAATTTACAATTGTAGCACTTGTCAACGTGGTGAAATTGGGGCCTAGCATACGACCCGCGAAATACGCAACCTACGATTTCTAAACTAAACACCCCTTTTTCAAAAAGCTCAATTCAGTTTAGTCCATCTGAAGGGCCTCGGGCTTTCGAACTGAGTTCCCAAGGGACACATATTTAGTTTTTTTCCTCATTTGTGTCGTTTGCATGAAGAATTCCTCTCAACCCGGATGGTGTGCATTTACGCCACCACACAAGTTTCTGGATTTGATTGTGTCTGTATTATTTTACCCACGTTTCTTAGTATTTTTATTGGTGTTGTTTTTAGGTTAAGACGTTTTTTAGTTAAAGCCTTTTAAATAAGTAGTAAATATAATTTGTATAAATGCAAAACCTAATCGAAAACCGTATAGAGCTGGATGGATCCGCAATGTTTCAGACAATTATTAGTATTTCCTCAAGGATAAATCCACAACACAAGACTGTAAGAACAGTTACCAATTCTTTCGTATTTTCTTATATTAATAACATAGATTTAATTGTTCACTTCTCATATCTACCTAATAGGGCTAGGACAGATACAAAGGTGCCCACGAGGAAAGGGAAAAATTCTAACAACAAATTCCTGAGACTAAGAGAAGCAAAAATTTTTAAATGAGTTTTGGTCAAATAATATATATGCAAAAATTTTTTTTTTGTTTTTTTTTTTTTATATTTCGAATGCCTTATACACAAAGGATTTTATTAATCAAACTATCGCAAAAAATTAACTTTAAGGTTTTTTTTTACATTTGCTAGGTAATTAAAGATATTTTTGCTCATTTGATGTCTGTGAAGTATGACAAGACTAAGACAACATGGTGACAAAATCGTTTTGTAAAATGCGTTTATCATAGCGTAACGGTCTTAAACAGTTTTAAGAAAAAATCAAATTTTCTCTTAATAAAATAGACTGAATCCAGAAAACTTCATATGACATTTTTAACTTCAAATTTGGTCAGAAATCCGCTGTTGAATTTTTTCCCTTTCCTCATGGGCACATTGTGTATGGGGTCTTGATTATTTGATTGAGAATGAAGTGAATAAATATCGCAGGAGCTGATCTAGCGCAAACCCTGGAATGGGCAACGGGGGAGCCAGACAATGTGTTCGACGCAGAAGCCTGCGTGGCACTGACCGGCGCAGGCGCATTGGCCGACGTCAGCTGCGGGAGGTTGCTACCGTTCTTCTGCAAGGCTGCCCAGGAGCAAGGCAGTCCGTCCACTAACGACATCTATAGCTCTACCACACCAGCGCCAGAGTGCGGCAACACAGGTGAGATGTTTAAGTAGTAACAATACAAGTTTAAATAGTTATTAGATGGCATATACAGGGTGCTTGTGAGCATTCCTAAAGATTTTAATGCTGAATGGCATTAAGTTCGCCTTTTGTACGTTAAGTTTGACTTTTGTGCAATAAAGTTTAAATAAATAAATAAATAAATTCCTGAGCATATTTAGAGTATTTAATGTTATAAATTTTCCTGGATTCGGCTTGGTTCCAGAGATAATTAACCTTTTTTCGAAAAAAGTTTTTCGACGTAACTCGTCATAAAACTTCTTTTTGATTACAATGGTACCACAATGTGTTCTAATATTACCACAGCTTTTGCCTGACAATCAAAAACTAAGAAAAAAATTGACGAAAAAACCTGTCCCAAAAAATATAAATTTTAACAAATTGTTGTTATAATAAAAAGTATTGGAAATGTTAAAATGTATTCAAAAAGTCTAAAAAAAAGATTTTTTTTTGTGGAATTTGACATTAGGTCTCATAAATTTTTTGTTTATTTTGATGTCTAGAATGCATAGTTAAAATCTTTTCGCAATGCTCGCGAGTACCGTGTATACCAAAGAAAAAGTACCGAGTTTACCAGCGCCGGAGATGAACCCACGTTCTCAGCTTTCGCGGCTGATGCTTAAACCACTCGGCCACTCCACGTTGATAAACTTAATATTTTTTCGTTGGTATATGAAATATCTATTCTCGAGTGGCGGCCGCGTACCGGAAGGCGCAGCGTGTGAGGGCCTACGCACTGCGTAGGCCCTCACAAGGTGGACTGATGACCTGGTGAAGGTCACAGGAGTCCGCTGGATGCGGGTGGTACGGGACCGGTCATTGTGGCAATCTTTGGGGGAGGCCTGGGTTCAGCAGTGAACGTCTTTCGGCTGATATGATGATGATGATGATGATATGAAATATGACATCTAATATTTAAAGATATTATTCTAATTAGTATTAGTTGCAAAAAATTTGTTCACTTAAACACATTTTTATACAGACCCAAAATAATATTCGTATTCATATTTTTATTGCATAAATGTGTTTACGCAACATGCACGCATCCCATCATGGCATAGCAACATAAAAATTATGATACACGAAAATGGAATTCACCCTGTAATGAATCGAGAGTTTTGTTCTGTTACACAGATAATATTTAATAACAATTAAAGAGTTGGATGTAACAAGACCTCGTGCAGAGTCCACCCGGATAGCTACCACCGTCCCCGTTAACCTGCCGCTAAATAGAAGTGTTTGCACTACTGTGTTTCGGTTTGGGGGTAAGATAGCCGGTGTAATTACTAGCATAGATAAAGGCAATCCATCTAAGTCCTCAGGGTTGGCAGCGCATAGGCGATTTTTTGATCGCTATGTCCATGGGCTGTGACTGTTCCATGTTCATGTTTGAACAGTAAAATCACTTACATTTGTAGTTAGATTTGTTATTCATCCATAATTTATAACAATTGCATTCTGACGATACTTTGATGTGTAATAAATACATTTTATGATTATGTATTTTCAGAATCCTGAAATAAATATTGTTTGTTCTATCATCTCAATAGAAATTGGTAATATAAAACAAACAGTAATATTTTGTTATGAAATATTAATGTTGATTACATATGACATTAATGACAAATGGCAACGTCATTTGTTATTAAAGCCGTATCTCACCTTTTACGACATTTCCTTGCGATAAATCCGATGCACATTTTTATTTCATTTATTATTATATTTTATTATTTCACAAAATATTAAATAAATTTATTATAATAATTATCAACAATTTATCTTTGTTATAAATTATTGTATTCAGTTTAATACGGGCTTTTTATATAAATGTCTGGTTTCACATATTTTTATTTATCAAATTCAAATATTCAAAATTTATGAATAGATTTTCGACAGTTTTTGTCATGAAATTTCTGTATAAAAAGCTGGAACTTTTGATTCCAAGGGTTCTTGCATTTTGAGTTTAACTGCGGAAGGACTTTTGGTTCTTGCGTTTTGACCGCGAAAGGGTAAAGACCCTGTCTTTTCAGCGATTGAATTTCTGGAGGGCGAAGCTCTGCCCAAATTATGTTCTGTCAAGTATTATTTGTGTAACTATATTTTATTTTCACTGGAAATTATGGTAAGCTAACCTGATTCCTTGGAATTGCTAGCCACATAATATATCATTCACAATACACAGGGAATGGGTAATTACAGCTTTCATTCTAAAGTAACTGTAAAATCTATATTCTCTAACAAAGCCTAATAACATAATTCAATTCTGGGCTGTTGTTAGTTAACTTGTTTTGGTTTTCTAGGTTCTCTAATTCTCTAGTGTGGGGGGCGTCAAGCGATGCACTGTCTACTATTAAAGGTGTTCAGTATAATATAAAAGTAACAATGATTCCGTCAAGTTGAGTTCAGTAGCCACAGACTGGTCCAAAGAGTTTTGGTCAGACTGTTTAAGGTCCAATTGCGAGGCGAAGCAGTGCATTGGGTCCTATAGAGCAGAAGGAATGCTCATCTTGGTTCATCATTCAGAGAACGAATGTATCGATCAACATTATTATTAACAAAAGTGCTTGCTTTTCACTCTTTGACCCTGGAGAATTTGAGTGTTAGCTGTAGCTAGGCTTAGCTTGGGGTTAAACTGCAATATGATACGCGTATGAATACTTGGTGCTTCTTTTCATCTTTTCCTTTTGTTTGCATTGCAGTTAGGTTCCGAAGCACCGTAAACGTTTAGCTAGGAGTAGTGAGGAAGCCCAACTGACAGAGTTAACTCTACACTGGTTGGTTTAGCGTTGCCTCTTTACCCCACCCAAAATTGCTGGAATTGTTAATTTAGCTAGCAGATGTGTTAGGGTTAAAAGTACTAAATTTGTTAGAAGTTCCAGTCAATTGACAGAGGTCACTTAGATGGTCGGGGATATTCCTCTCTGAGGAATTTTATTTTTAATGTTTCATTCTTCACATCATATATTTTATTATTGTATTTATCGTTCAACTAACCAATAAACTTCAATTTCAGTGCTTAATACTGTCAAAACTATCTATCTTAATATTCCCTCAAATTCAATAAAACAATGTCACGTTTTTCTTTCAATAAATGTCGTTTTTCTTTATTATTACATGTCCAAATATCTGTTTGTTTTGTGTCCAAAGGTTTAGCTTGTTTCACATTAAAGGATCTCTGTTACTATTCGGTTCACAACGTAGCGTCCTACCCTAGACTAGACGATCACTGGCCAATTTATTATCAAGTCATCAATTTATAATTAACGTTCAATTTAGCATCAAGTTACCAATGTTATTCTAATTGTTATAAATTTTATGTGTTTAATAAAAAAAAATATAATTTATAATTTAGTTTTATTTAAAATTAGGGGGGGGGTTGTTTACATTTGGTGCCGTGACCAGGATTTCTGGAATGCAGTTGTAACTGCACATTTGGTATCGTGAAATCGAGTGTGAACAAGTTAAATCTTTGGACTCAAAATAAAAATTACAAATATATATTTCATTTCGCTTCTGTGTGATATTTCTCTTCTAGAATAAGCTTTATTTCTTCTTCTCGCGTTCATTTTTCAATATTCTTAGAGGATTTCAGCTTCGTAGCAAGGAGAATCACTGTTACCTGAAGAAAAAAATACATGGGATTTAATAAAAATATTCAATCGCGGCTTATTAAGCATATTGCTACCATCCTCCTTGACATTTGCTACATTTCGCGTCTTAAATGAAAAATAAGAAAAGATAAAATAAGATATAGAAAGATAAGATAAAGGGGGCGTAAAATTATCCAAATCTCATCAAATCGGGCAAACAGTATAATGAAATGGGGGCGAGTATCTATTATTGCAATGTTCAATGGCTTAGCAACGCGCGTGTGACATCATTATTTTATTCCTTTCCACCAATTACAATCGATACAAGTTTCGCGAATATTCACTTATAGCTGTGCAACTAATTTGCATATGTTGCAGTCGCATGATTTTTCGTTGCATAACTCAGTAGTGCTTCATGCATTTTCCTGATGCAAAATTCAATATGATATAACTTATGAAATCTATATACCTGTGACATTACTATGTGCGGTCATCTAAGTTCCGAAACTTCCTTAAATAGTATCCCTTCTTTCATACAGCGCGTTGCTAGGGCCAACTGAAAAATAATATTTTCATTACTTTTTATATATCATTCATATCAGTTTTCCCTAAAAATAACTGTTCAGTTTATTTTCTAACAGAAGTATCATAAAATTTCGCATTACTGGGGGCGCATTCTCACTTACGATTCATAGTAACTGATTTTGAGAATTTTTCTGCTTTGTAGAAATTCTTCAAGGACATAGATTGATGTAGATAGATAAGCTTAATTAGTTCGTAATATTTAGTTATAGTCAGTAGGTTTCTTGAGCTTAAAATAAAATTGAACTAATCCTTTCTTTCCATTGTTCCGGCACACAGAGAGAAAAAAACGTAATACTGCGAATATTTTTGGATTCTGGTTATAAAATGATGCATGATGCATTTAATATAGCTTGGTATACAATACCAAAAGCAAATAAATTGATTTCTTTTACAAAAAATGTACAAGTTTCATTTTATGACAATTTTCAGTTAATCAAAATCAGCGTAGTATACCAAAATAATTAAATGTTTTAATTTCAATAAAATTCCACTTTAGCTGCATTTGACTAACCATTATTAACGCGAATAAAATATTTCAGACTTAAAAGCATCCATAAAATATAAGAGAATGCAAAAATTGAGATTCTTCGGAATTCAGAGCAATGAATTTTTTTGAAATTTGAAAAGTTACTCTAAGCATAATATAGTATGTGAATTTTGTTCATACAATAGACGGCTTATACTTACTTGTGAGATCGAAAAGATATATCGAGACCAGCTGCAGTAATGAACGTAATTCCGAAATGCCAGTTTTCCTCGAAAATGTTACATTTTCATTCACTTGCTTGTTTGTTTGCTTACTGAAAAAGAACAAGAACATTAAATCTCTTCAATACCCTGTGCCTAAACAGTTCACTATATTATTTTGGATTTAGAAAGTACACCAAAGCAGTAGATATTGTATTTTATTTATAGGTTACTTTGTGTTATAAAGAAGGGTTCAATGATTGCCTCAGCGTTAAAGGTACAAGACATTTACTCTGCGGACATATTTTCGGTGGATTTAATGTGAGCTACACTTCGCGATTGCCTTTCATAAAGTTTCGTGTTATAAAATGTTTTGCAGACGTACTTTTCAGCTTCATAAGAAATTATGCTTGGAAAACTTACCAGATTGCAAGAAACTTCCAGCACAAAGTATTGTCAAGTCTCTGTGATCGATCCTGGACCTCCACGTGCACTGATTTGGTGGAGCCTCGTGATGTTTTCACTGTTTTCCATTGATAGAAAACTTATTCCACTTTTGTTCAAAAAAACATGACGTTACGTTCACATTTTGCTTTAGACCGATAGTTTCTTATGTCTGTTTTTGTATAGTAGAACCCGATTTCAGATTTCTCCTATCTTACGCCGTTTGGAAATTATAAACTAACTAAACAATTCAAGTCTTATTTTACGAGAAATAATTATTTGAAATTTGACAAAACGCGCGAGACAACGAAACGAATTTGTGTTGCCAGTTGTTGAAATGCAAAAGGCGGGAGTCACGTTTTAAAATCCCGTGATTTTTAAGAAAAAGTAAAATTAGATTTTAAAGTAAGTTTCCATTTTATTTACTATGCCTAAAAGACACAATAATTTTAACTCGTTCTCGTAATTTTGTTCTGTCACTTTTATTTTTAACTAATAACGGTTATTTTCACTGTTCTTAACATTAATCCCGATTTTTCATATTACTCAAATCGCTAATTATTCGGTACGTATGTTAATCCAAGTGTCAAAATTACTCACATATAAAAATACAGTTATTCATTTCCAAAAATCGTGTTAAGATTTCGTTCGAAAAATCGGAGAAAATGCGAATTTCTGGATATCTTGGCAACATTCGGGCGAACCACAGTAGCCATAGATAGAATAATACTTTTTTAGATTTATGGCATAGATCGATTTGTCAACGGCCAGTCTTTGTAAAGCCGCTTTACACGCTCGCAATATAACAGACATAAGAAATAAATAATAGAAATAAAACGGAAAATGTTTACCTTTATTTAAAATGAATTAATTTAATTATAAATTAAAAATCGTTTGAGCATACGAGAATAATTTCCATCCACAGTTAGTATAGTTTGACATTGGACGTTTCTTGGGAGCATTTCAAACCACGATTATCTCAAATTGTCCCCCGTCCCTTTCTTGCAGCCGCGTTCCCCGGAGGTATAACAGAGACAAACACACGATTTCGGCATCTGTCATGTTCATCAAGCGAAAGCGGCCGCGGTTTTTATAGTCTGCTTAAACCACAGACAGAGTATCCGTAATCTCTGTTCAAACGTAATTTTGTGTCAATGTCAGTTTGAAAATTGTGATATTTGTGATTTTTCAATGCCGGTTTTACAAAAACAATGAGGGTTTTCGATAATTTTTCTACCACCAGGGCGGCGCTTCGTACGCACCTGGTCTCGACAGCTGTCAGATTCATACTATTCATAGGCACCTGGGCCTAAAATATTGAAATTCTATTTTATTTGGAAGAGAATTGATTTTGTAATGGATTACGACTAATACATGGTCGTCGAACTGAAGATTGAACTCTAAAACAGGCGCTCAAAGTCACTGGTATTAAAAATAATTACTATAACTTTGTTAGTTTCATGAGAATTGACTTGGAACTATTTTATTTATTTATTTTAGGTAACAATATGCCTAAAGTAATGGTTTTCAGAATAAATAAACCTAATAAATATGTTGAAAATTAAATGCGCGTTTTTATTTTGACAGTTCGTTAAAGGGTCGGCTCAGTGCTGCCATCTCACCTCCCCATAGCGGCAGAAAAAGTATCAAAAACCCTCATTTTGTGGAATATTTGTTTAATTTGAAACCCAATAATAACAAAATTATGATAATTCCAATAAGTTTTAAAGCGACGGTGGTGCAATGGAAAAAAGATTACTCATTATTGTTTTTACCTATTTGTGTTGTAAATAGAAGTAAATTTAGTGTAGAAGAAATAATAGTGTTTAGAAATAATGTGAAGCTGAGTCGAGTTTCGAGAAGTAGCAAGGTAAGATTCTAGTTTGTTGTCATTGCATACTAACATGTATCATGTAATCGGTGTTATCAGCAGTCAGAAGTATTCTAAGCCTCTTTCTTTTTCTTAACAAGTTGTCAATTATTTATTTAGTGCCTTCGTCAAATATTTTCGGCTTTCCTTATTTACAGATTAGATTATTTATCTGTAGAGTAAATTGTTTAAAGTAGTTTCTAATAACATTGTTACTATTAGCAAATTAATATTTAATTAATTACAGGCTCCCAATATGGAAAAGACCCTTGTGGACAAAGAGGGTTTCACACTGATGGAAGGAGGAGTAAGGTGCGCAGGGCGCCTGAGAAGACTAGGCATTGCTGGGCTGGTCAATTCTGGTGTTCGAGTCGCTACATCGGGCGGGACACTCTGCGGGCCGCGCCAGTATCCCCACTGGAAGCCTGGCTTCTCGCTGAGGGCGCAGAACAGTTCCGGTCGCGCCGCTACGTGCGCTTCAGCACGTTTGTGATGGGCGTGCCACGCCACTGCAGGATACCATCGAGTGTGCAGACTTCTGGGCGAAGGTCGTGTTTCGGCGGTTCCTGAGCAACCTGTCGAAGCTTACGCCGCTTCAGATACTACAGAGCCATGGTTCCGGGGCAACCTGCCCAACACGACTGGTCAGATGACTCGATAGAACCACGCTGTTGTCACCTAAATCTACGTAATGTTTGTTTTGCATATGTATCTCTATTTTTCTCTTTCTATTTAGGTTCATGGCACATTGATGACCTTCCTTAACTTTCTTCTTCTGGTGAACTTCAATAAACTAAATAAATAAAACAATTACTGAAGTAATCCAAACATATAACATATGCATTTAGTTTATCATTTAGCATATGCGTATCATGGTATTTGTTTGTCAAAGACAAATTGCAGTAATCCTAAAGATGCACATAAGGCTCTGTGCATACATGCGATTTGTGAGCGAGTTTTGTATGGGGGCGAAATCGCTGCGATTTCGCCGCGTAAAATTTTTGTACAGAAGTCGCTTTCAAGTCGCTGGTGTGAACAGGTCCTAAGACTTAGGGCGTACATGAAGCTTAAATTAATATTTTTGTTTGATGCGTAAATTAATTATTTTAACTAGCGTACCTAATACTTAATTTTGCAGTGAACAAATTCGCTGTGCGCGTAGACAATTTTTATCATTTTCTTATGCAGCCAATTGTGCAACTGTCATTGCCTGTACCCAATTGTTCTGTTTTCAAGTGCTTATTTTTACTGTTATATTTTAATTCTTTTTTCATTTTGATTTTTCATACACAATCCTAACAGCATTTGGCGTAAATTTGACGCGTAGAATCCTGGCGGTGCATTCCATGAGAATGTGTGCGTGATGCAGTTCATGACGCACATCTGAGAAAGTTAAGATTCCAATTTTTGGTTAATTTTATAACTGGGTGTTCGTATTTATAGAAAATTCTCGCATTTTCCATATTTTTCTATGACATCCACTCATAACCGTCACGTTCCCGACAAAGAACTCTTCTTCGTGTAACGCACCTAGCGGCTATTGGCGTAGATACGTGTAGATTATTCATACCATTTTCATTGTAACTTAGTATGTGCTCACGCAAATTATTTCTTTACTACAGGGTAAACGTAATAATTGGGCTATAATCAAAAATTTATATTTTGTGATCATATTCTACTTTATTTTGGGTTCTTGAATGAAATCATATGAACAACCATGTAAAGAGGTTTGTGTAAGATTTAGCTAAGGGATGAATGCCATTGGGATGTTAGTTATTTCAAGTGCGTGATGTATACAAGGTGACATTTGTTTATTTTGTGAAAAAGGATTTTGTTCAAGGACACAAATCAAGAATGTGGTCAGCAGTTATTGACACGTCATTATTGTGCATAGTGGGGGGAGGGGTTCGATATGGGGTCACAAGGCCATTGTCAAGGAATTTTGGTGGCAGGATAGCTTACTATACCTTTTAAAGGTACAATTTTTTGACAATGTGATACTCTACAAGGTATGAAAACTAACTGAAACCACACACCTCATCTTGGATATAGTAATTTTGATACCTGATTAATGCAATATTTAATGTTTTGGGCCGTGATTGTCTAGTTGACCTTCTTAATTGACCTTTATTCTCTTAGAAACCTGATTGACCTCAGTACTTACATTTTGTAAGTAGTACTTGCCCTTTAATAAAATTATTTGTTTATATTTTTAGTTACTTTACGGTCATCGTGTGTTCCTTTACATATTTAACACAACAAAAGGGAACAAACTCAACCATATAGGGTCAGAATTGTTTTATTCAAGTATGAGACATACGCCATGAAAGGGGATACTAATTGGTTTCGGAAGGTTTATGAACTGGTCATTGGTCCATGGAGACATTATTGAAGGGGGCAACTGAAGAATCGAAAGGAATAGTCATTCTAGAGAAGACTTTTCTTGTTCTTTCATTATGCCAGGGCAATGTTGGCAGCGGCTCTGTATGTGGTGGAAGGAATATCGCTTAAGGATGCCAAATGAACGGATAAGACGGGTTTCTACAGAGAACGTAAAGCCTCACAACCTTTATGCTTCACGGAATGGCGTTCTGGCCTCTTAAATTTTTATTCATGAAACTGATACCTTACAAGTTCATAGCTCTCTTTCTGAACTGATTGGTTATTTCTGAGTAATGGTCATTTATACCCACCACATCTTTTAAATTTTTGCTTTGCTTTGTTTTGATGTTGTTATCGACTTAGCGGTCGATAATGTCATGCGATGCAAAAATTACACAGGGCTGGGGTAGGAGTGTCAATAATTGTCATTTTCGGTAACAATATTTATTTAATTATTTTGAGCATTTAGATTGAAGTTTTTCATGAATCACTGTACGGCGCTTCATTGCAAAACTTAAATCGGGGGCGATTGTGGCTGTTCCAAGATATCGACATGTCGATATTTATTTATTTTGAGAGTTTAGATTGAAGTTTCTCATGAATCACTGTGCGGCGCTTCATTGCAAAACTTAAATCGGGGGCGAATTGTAACTGATCCAAGATATGGATTCATTAGTTTTCTTTTTTTTGAGAATTTAGATTGAAGTTTTTCACGAATCACTGTACGGCGCTTCATTGCAAAACTTAAATCGGGGGCGAATTGTGACTGTTCCATGTTCATGTTTGAACAGTAAAATCACTTACATTTGTAGTTAGATTTGTTATTCATCCATAATTTATAACAATTGCATTCTGACGATACTTTGATGTGTAATAAATACATTTTATGATTATGTATTTTCAGAATCCTGAAATAAATATTGTTTGTTCTATCATCTCAATAGAAATTGGTAATATAAAACAAACAGTAATATTTTGTTATGAAATATTAATGTTGATTACATATGACATTAATGACAAATGGCAACGTCATTTGTTGTTAAAGCCGTATCTCACCTTTTACGACATTTCCTTGCGATAAATCCGATGCACATTTTTATTTCATTTATTATTATATTTTATTATTTCACAAAATATTAAATAAATTTATTATAATAATTATCAACAATTTATCTTTGTTATAAATTATTGTATTCAGTTTAATACGGGCTTTTTATATAAATGTCTGGTTTCACATATTTTTATTTATCAAATTCAAATATTCAAAATTTATGAATAGATTTTCGACAGTTTTTGTCATGAAATTTCTGTATAAAAAGCTGGAACTTTTGATTCCAAGGGTTCTTGCATTTTGAGTTTAACTGCGGAAGGACTTTTGGTTCTTGCGTTTTGACCGCGAAAGGGTAAAGACCCTGTCTTTTCAGCGATTGAATTTCTGGAGGGCGAAGCTCTGCCCAAATTATGTTCTGTCAAGTATTATTTGTGTAACTATATTTTATTTTCACTGGAAATTATGGTAAGCTAACCTGATTCCTTGGAATTGCTAGCCACATAATATATCATTCACAATACACAGGGAATGGGTAATTACAGCTTTCATTCTAAAGTAACTGTAAAATCTATATTCTCTAACAAAGCCTAATAACATAATTCAATTCTGGGCTGTTGTTAGTTAACTTGTTTTGGTTTTCTAGGTTCTCTAATTCTCTAGTGTGGGGGGCGTCAAGCGATGCACTGTCTACTATTAAAGGTGTTCAGTATAATATAAAAGTAACAATGATTCCGTCAAGTTGAGTTCAGTAGCCACAGACTGGTCCAAAGAGTTTTGGTCAGACTGTTTAAGGTCCAATTGCGAGGCGAAGCAGTGCATTGGGTCCTATAGAGCAGAAGGAATGCTCATCTTGGTTCATCATTCAGAGAACGAATGTATCGATCAACATTATTATTAACAAAAGTGCTTGCTTTTCACTCTTTGACCCTGGAGAATTTGAGTGTTAGCTGTAGCTAGGCTTAGCTTGGGGTTAAACTGCAATATGATACGCGTATGAATACTTGGTGCTTCTTTTCATCTTTTCCTTTTGTTTGCATTGCAGTTAGGTTCCGAAGCACCGTAAACGTTTAGCTAGGAGTAGTGAGGAAGCCCAACTGACAGAGTTAACTCTACACTGGTTGGTTTAGCGTTGCCTCTTTACCCCACCCAAAATTGCTGGAATTGTTAATTTAGCTAGCAGATGTGTTAGGGTTAAAAGTACTAAATTTGTTAGAAGTTCCAGTCAATTGACAGAGGTCACTTAGATGGTCGGGGATATTCCTCTCTGAGGAATATCCCCGACCATCTAAGTAAATGTAAACAACCCCCCCCCCTAATTTTAAATAAAACTAAATTATAAATTATATTTTTTTTTATTAAACACATAAAATTTATAACAATTAGAATAACATTGGTAACTTGATGCTAAATTGAACGTTAATTATAAATTGATGACTTGATAATAAATTGGCCAGTGATCGTCTAGTCTAGGGTAGGACGCTACGTTGTGAACCGAATAGTAACAGAGATCCTTTAATGTGAAACAAGCTAAACCTTTGGACACAAAACAAACAGATATTTGGACATGTAATAATAAAGAAAAACGACATTTATTGAAAGAAAAACGTGACATTGTTTTATTGAATTTGAGGGAATATTAAGATAGATAGTTTTGACAGTATTAAGCACTGAAATTGAAGTTTATTGGTTAGTTGAACGATAAATACAATAATAAAATATATGATGTGAAGAATGAAACATTAAAAATAAAATTCCTCAGAGAGGAATATCCCCGACCATCTAAGTGACCTCTGTCAATTGACTGGAAC
>JALPQI010013965.1:0-57562 GCA_025490895.1 Thaumatotibia leucotreta
CAATGACAGATCGCAGCCACTCGCAACGATTGACAACTAAGCAATACACGCATTACATTGAGCATTCGGAGGAAAATTATACGGTCAATTTAAATATTTGTCAAATATTAATACTTCATGCAGGTCGCATCTAACCGGTACCTGTGGAGGTCCAGAGGGGAGGCCTAAGTTCAGCAGTGGACGTCTTATGGCTGAGATGATGAGGATGATGATTAATACTAGAAAACGATTCTTAGTAATGCGTACTATTACACATTTTCGTAAAAGCCCAGGTCATGGTAAACACACTGTATATAATTATATGATCCTTACCTATTGTACGAGTATGAATGATGTAAATGACTTGTAAACCTATCTGAAAATATCACCATTAACGAATAATTATGTATAATATAAAACCCAAGTATACCCACCCTCCGATATTCTTAAACGTAAATAATGAGAATGACAGGGCAGAAAAAAGAAATTTCATTGACATCAAGGTCTTATTAACGTAAGAATCGATGGAAATCATACGAAGCTTTACATGCACACCTTGCATAGCCTATATTTATAGGGATCCTGTCTATGAAAGCACTGGGTTTGAGTCCCAGGGACGGCATGTATTTGGATGATGATTGATGACCATAATATATTTTTTGTTATTGTGTTAATGACTGTTTCTATATCATATATTGCAATGAATGTATACAAGCACAGATTATACAAGATATTGTTGCTTCACCTACGAGTATAAATAGTATAATACCTTCATATAAGATTTGTTAGGTAGCTTTAGCTTGGTTGATTTTGTCTGGCACAATATTGTAAATGAATAATGACGTTTTACTTTATTAAAAACTTTCACAGGTCTTTAGAGGGCACCAATGCTTGTTGCTTGTCAAATGCAAAATTGTCTAAAATGAAGAATAAATAAAATGTATGTTAATAAATTCGAATAATTCCCTTGTTTCTGATGCGTGCAATGTTTCACCCTTTACATATTTTTGGCTACACACCGTTCTGCACCGTTTTATTAAGTCGTGAATGTTCACCCTATCATAACCTACAGGCCAGAGTTGGGCAAAAAGTAATATGATTACTCCTTCCGATTACAAAGTACACATACAAATGTAATTTATAGAAGTAATCATGTTACTTTTTGCCCAACCCTGCTACAGGATGTAAGTCTAATACGGGCGACTCTTAACCGATGCTAGTTTAGGGCATAATAAGTACAATAAGGCAACAAAATTATCCGTACAAAATAATGCGACGCGTAGTGTAGAGCAACATACTTAAGCGCTCGTTGACAGCTAATTTCAAAAGCTGATGACAGATGGTGATGGAGCCTCTAAGTAAATCTACTTAAATAGTTTACCATTTTAATTATGGATAAGGTACAGTCGATAGGTTCTTATTTATGTCTAAGACACGTGCGGCGGCTTCAGTGGTTAGAAGGAAAGAGAATTTGTAGTCTCGGTGCATCGATGCGGCTGGTGTCGTGTGCGCGCAACCTGGGCACTGTTGTCGCGCTTTTGGAGCCGTCCGATTCGCTACCGACGGTCGTCTGGATTGGTCAACACCGGTGCCAGTGTTACCAGGCGTAAATACCATATCAATATTATTAACTAATATTCGTACCTACATTGCTGCTCCGAAAATCTTTAAAAAAAATTGTGGGGTCATAATTACCTAAGAGCTACTTAAAAAAAGTTCGTAATCCATGACTATACTATTATAAATCCCATGCCTGGTTTAATTTATCGCCCGTATTAGATTTACTCACGATATACAGGATTTTTGTACGGGCACGCATTCGGATAAAGAAAATATTTAAGCCTTTTTTAATATTTTTTTTATGTAGGTTGAGTCTGTATACAGTGTGTGTCTACGATACTGGCTTTTATCGAAACCGAGGAATACGATGCAGTTTTCTAGCCAAACTGTGAACATTATTCGATTCAAAATGCTAATTTTAAAAGTAATTAACTTTCTAAGAAAAGTTAATTGAGAAGCAATGTACTTCAAAATGGATCGTTAATTTGCACTTCACAATGACAGATCGCATGCAGCCACTCACAACGTTTGACAACTAAGCAGTACGAGTACACGCGTTACATTGATCGTTCGGAGGAAATAAAATTAATTGTATGGTCGTTTAAATTATTTGTCATATGTTAATACTTGAAAACGATTGCTAGTAATGCGTATTATTACTCATTTTTGTAAAAGCCCGGGTCATAGACACACACTGTATACCTAAGACACACAAGATTCCAGTCCAACATAATATTATTGCGAAAAACATATTTCCATCTACTTCTTAGAATAAAAATATGATACGTACCTACTGAAATTATTTTTGTTTCAGCCTGTATATCTGTACCTATATATATTTGTAAACATGTCTAATGTCTATGTCCTGACTGAAAGCACTAGTTTAAGCAAGCGACTAGAAATTGTTAACGCTGTTTATTTATAAAACAAAATAGTTCAACCCGTAGGGGGGTGAAAAAGGGACTAACGAGCTGTAAGTGCAGGAACCGTTTAGGCGGAGGTCGTCATATTCTTAGTAAGTCCTTTTCGAGATAGGTCATGTTCGGTAGATGCCACTTTCTGAGGATGTCATGTTCTGAGAAGGCCGCTTTCGAAGAGCGACACGTTCTAATTACGTCACATTCTTATATCGCCACTTTATGAGTTCGTCGCTTTCTGAGTTTGTCGCATTCGGAGTACGTCACTTTCGCATTTTACGGCGCTCCTGTGCGTTTTCGCAAGTTGACTCCTAAGAAAGTAATGATCCTGATCAGGAATGGGATCGATTGGCATCAAAAAAAGAATGCAAAAATTTTTTTTTTGTTTCTTAATAATAATATGTATAAGTCCGAGAGTTAAACAACAACTTCACCCCCTTGTATGTATAATAAATAACTATGTATTATCACAGAATGAGTAATAGTACTAAAGTACAGAAGTGACACTTTCATACATTTGACGTTACACGGTGTAATTATAGACCTTACAGAAGTTTTCGACAGTCCATTTTCCTGTTTTTTTCTGATACCAATCACCATACCAACACAAACTGTACTAGAAAGGTCACCAGCACCACAGTCGAAATATTTTTTTCCATAGAATTAGATTGTTTTTTTTGCATTCTTTTTTTTGATGCCAATCGATCTCATTCCTGATCAGAATCATTAGTTTCTTAGGAGTCAATTTGCGGAAACGCACAGGAGCGCCGTAAAATGCGAAAGTGACGTACTCCGAATGCGACAAACTCAGAAAGCGAGGAACTCATAAAGTGGAGATATAAGATTGTGACGTAATTAGAACGTGTCGCTCTCCGAAAGAGGCCTTCTCAGAACATGACATCCTCAGAAAGTGGCATCTACCGAACATGACCTATCTCGAAAGGGACTTACTAAGAATATGACGACCTCCGCCTAAACGGCAGGAACACTATACACGCGAATAAAATCGAATAAGTACCTATGTTGTAAGTACAAGCAAAGGTGAAATAAGGTGTACCTATATAAAATGCTCAAAAATATGTCCCAGTGCTCTTTAAATCTGTATAATGAGAACGTCGTAACATATTTATAAGAAGATTCTCTCGATACATATTTTTGCACTTGAGGCCGCTAACACGTATTTAAACAAATAGTGGTATCAAAAATGTATGAACTCATTTACCCCGTATTAGTTCGCTAAGTTGGTTAAGTTGGCTAATTCTCGATTGTCTTAGAGGGTGCTTAAAATGCCAAACATAAAAAACCGGCAAAGAGCATGACGGGCCGTGCCCAGTGTAGGGTTCCGTAGTTATTTAAAGTATTCTGTTTTTTTTTAAGTATTCTGTAAGTCCACTATTCATGATTTTATGGACCTACGGATCAAAAGATAGAGTCCCCCCTCTATCTATCTAGCTAGGTACACATTTTTTTCTTCTGGAGTGGTTATCTCCGAAAATATTGACTTAAGAAAAAAACTTTATTTTGGAACTACAGGATTACATCCCCACTTTACAACTAGGAGAAGTGCCCCATTTTTTTCTACATTTTATTCTACCACTTTGTCGGCTTTATTAATGTCTATACCTCTACCTAATTGCAAATTTCTACTACTAACAGCCACTGAGTTATGCTGCGGACAGACGGACAGACGGACATGGCGAAACTATAAGGGTTTACTACGGAACCCTAAAATGTAAACAAATGTAAGCGATTTATTAAAAACTTCCCACTTTGTCACTAAGCGCGTAAGGGCGCTACGACATTTAATGCATCTTTAAAAGGTACAAGCCAATTCCGTCCTTGTAGTAAGCGACAAAGTGGGACGTTTTTACTAAAACGTTCACAAATGTGTTAATAGTTCCGTTGAATTTTTTTACTGCAGCATTGCGATTTAAAGTAGAACTTAAATTATTCATCAAGGTTGTCTGATGCGATGGAAATACTCGTCAAACGCTGCCTCTTGACATATGCCGAGATGCCATTCTGATTCCTGATATCTGTGCACTCTTATTTTTAACGAAAAACGAGACTTAATCGCTTAAATTTACGTTTTATTATCCTGACGTTTCAGACATGACGTTACACCCGTGGTCGCAGTCCCGTTTGTCATTCAAATATGAGTGATAAGATAACCGTGAAAGTTTAAATAAATATATGCGGCATCAATTAGTATAGCCTGTACTTTTAGGTAATTAAATAAAGGTAACTAAACAAATACATGTACCTACAATTTCGGGTAAGTAGTTATAAAATTTATTGTTTAACCAACCAAATTCAAACCCTGGAACTTTTACTGACCGGACTGACTTTTGGTACTATTTTTTTGATAGTGTTATGTTTCCACATACCCTCAATTGGCATAAGGGGTCACTTGAGGGTAGAATTTGTGTATATTTATTTATATACCATGTAGCCTAGTTGTTAGTAACTCTGGTTACGAAGTTGGAGACCCCGGGTTCACAGTAACGGCATATATTTGTAGGATGAGAAAGAAAAAGATAACATGAAACATATTTAATAGCAGAAAGAAAAGTAGAATAGGTACGAATATTTAACTTCGTTTCCGAGTTATGGGTGTTCTTCTACCTATAGCTATGCATGTGCCTATCTACAATAAGTACTTATGTATGTCTTCACCTAATACACATAGTTAGAGCAAACTTTTTTTAGTTTCAGGTCAGATTCATCCCTATAAGTTGCACTACTTAAATACTCATGTATTTATTTTTATTAAAGAACTTATAAAGGTTCCGTTTAAGTATATAAAACGCCCAAATGCTTAATGTAATTACACAATTTCGTGACAAACTCCTTCTACTTACAACTTAAGTTAGGGGAGTTTGAAAGACTTAAACCTTCCAGAGAGTTGAACCATCTTTTATAATTTAATAAGAGATTTGGATGATTAATCACTGTACCTTTCTTAATCGGCAAAAACATTCGAGTATCCACAAGGCTGGCTTAAGATTACATATAATAAATATTTGGTATGGTATTGGTTACATACTTAATACTTATTATTAATGGAATGAAATTCAATCCTTTGTACATATGTTACTTCTACGGCGATACGTGTTTGACAGGGATAGGCTGGAGGAGAAGGAACTTAGGGAGGTCGACCTTAGAGACGTCCTGCGGTTCTGCAAGAAAATTGGAAGGCCAGAGGGAAGTATAAGGGGGAACGCTACCGGAACACTAACCTGCAGCTCCAGCTAAGGGAAATGGGGTGAATGAGCACATTGGATGCTCGACAGCCCGCTCGAGTCCGGTCGAGCGTTCCTCCGTAACATAACATAACATAACATAACATCTACGGTGATTGTATTGGCATGAGCACTAAATAAAATGGTCGTGTTTGTGTCGTCTTATTTCATCGTAAATATTCATTCAAGTAAAGAACACCTTTTTCGTAACAAAGTACCTATTACAAACTCTTATTTCTCACCATGATTCAAACACCCACGCAATGGCAGTAAGCCAAGATACACGTCAGATGTAAACAAAAATAATGCATGGCTTCTCTTACTTTTACGAGTATAGCCCTTTTTATAACAGCAAAATAGACAGCGTGTCGCTGTTAAACATTTTCATGGCGGAAACAATGTTTCTTTAGATTAAAAGATCCATGGACGTTCAAAGGGCCTTTTCCCTGTGACCACCCAGCAAAATAAAGGTACTGAAATTGGGTCACATATCAAATTTGTAATCATTACTTGAACTCGCAGCATGTAAGGAAGAAATATATGTTCAAGAATACCCATCTATGGAAATATGACAATGAAATGGTATCAATATGCAGTCCTGGCGAGTTGCCAGGAATGGTAAAAGTGATTAAAGTGAGCGAAAACATTGTTTCCGGATAGGGCGAATAATGCATGCCCATTTGTTCTTACCTATGCAATTTACAGTTTTTTATAAGTTTGGTTGTTGTGAATATTTTTTTTAGTTTCTACCGTATTAGATGGTTCCCCAATTTGACAGTTGTATAGTGTACGTATAAGATTGGTCGGGATGACGGAAAAGTATAGGTAGTTGGCCCGAACATCATGTATGTATTTTCGTATCAAATACAAATAGCAGTCCTTTACTTGACACGGGCAGTTGCGATCACCGATTATTTTAATTAATAGTTGCATAAATATTTGCTTTAAATGTTTGCATAAAATGTTATTATGCAAGGTTATCAATCCATACCACAATTTCAAAATATGACGGAAGGGTACGTACTCGTATAGCATAACTATTTGCAAAAACAACTACTTTTTTATATTTGAATCACTATAACATAGAAACCACCTAAAGGCGTAGAGAAACGTGCGATGCATTTCCGAGAAACTGATGTAACTCTAATTCATAACAATAAGTCTTCTCAGATGGAAGTCGTTAATCAAAACTGTTGTGCTATTACCAGCTAAATAGGGCCACAGCAAACACCATAGACAAATAGGTACACAATGAGTTATCCCGCAAATGATGAATGGTCCGACTTGAAAGTAAATAACATTGTCTCGAAAATTAGCCTAAGTTGGGAGCGATAAAATAGGAGTTTGGTGTTGTGTAAACAATTTCGAATGGCGATTATTGATTTGGATTCCTATTATTGGAGAACTTGTTTTTGGTTGGAAGCTACATGTCAGATTAAAACCAGCTGCTTTCACGCCACAGAAAGTTAGTCTTTATGCGAATATGTAGTATGTGGCCACACGGGAGGCAATATAAATTCTGATGTTTCCTTGGAAAGTCGAAGGATTATGCACAACACCGGTATTCGTATTTTAAAGACAAACGGGGTCTTAATCGCGTAAAGCAGCAGTCGCAGTCTGCCTGCGACCACAGGTGAAACGTCTTGGCCGAAACGTCAGGATATAATTAAACGTAAGTTTACGCATTAAGACCCGTTGTCTTTAAAATATGAGTGATAATCGCGAAAGTTTAAATCAATAAGTATACCGATATTCGTAACTAATTTCACATCGACATCATCATCAGCTTCTCTTAGTCCACTGCTGGACGAAGGCCTCTCCTATTAGCTATGCGTTAAATAGTATGCGTATCGACGCAGGAGATAAATGCCCATTATCGCCGTGCTGGGCGAGCGGGCTGGCCATCGCAGTAGTGTGTCCACTATGATGATCATTAATGCTCATGCCCGTCATCAATCTTCTATAAAGGAATATACATTGACACTTCAATCCCTTAGTCGACTCTTACGAAAACCACGGGAAGATTCAAGATGGTGACAAACGTATTTTTTACTGACGTCACCACACGGGAAAAAACGAAAACAATAAACATTATGCCAAGATTTAACTTGTAAAATATACAAATTCGTTACAAATTCCAACGACTGAGCAATTAGCGATAACAAGCCGCGGATCATTGGGCACTGGTAAGGGCCAGGGCACTCAATTTTCCAGACAGTTTGCTGTATTTTGCTCACTTATTCACTGTACATGTATAGCCTGTTGTACTTACGTACAAATTCACAAGTGCGAGACTGAGGCAACTCTTCGTTGGTGGTTCGCAGTAGGGCCTCTGAAAAGTGACTACTGTAACATCATTAGGTCGAGGCGGCGTAACTATTTATTAGTTTTACTGCCAACTGGTTTAGACACGACTATATACGTAACAATCATGTGTACATAATGATTATGTAGGCACATAAAATGTATGTATGAAGCCCATACACGTCCCATTGATGATCCGTTGTAATCACGAATTAAATGGGACTTGTCATACGGTCTAAAAATTCTTGATACTCATAATTTATTTATTCCTTTAAAAATTAGAGAGAACTATTGATGATTTTCCGCCTGATATTTTTTTATATAACACGATGGTGTCACAAACAAACATACCTTTTTTGTTTACCTTTATTGGGGAAGCCATGGGATCGCGTTAGTATTCTACCATGACACCCCGCAACAAACAAATATATTTACGATCCGGCTGATGGTAGCCTCGAGATGCCTATAACTCCAACTCCAGGGGCTTCACATACGCCTCACCAAGTTTTAAAAACCTACACCCTTGTTTTTGATGGACCTTATACTACAGTAGTCCCTCGAGAAAACTTGCAGGGCGTAATCAGCATTATCAAAAACAACTTATATTACAAAAACCGCATCTGAAAGAAAGTTGCTACAAACTGATCAATTAGCGATAGCACGTAGCAAAACATTAAACATCAATTAAACGCTTAAATTGCAAAACAAATTGCAAAGAAGCTACAAGTTCCAACGACTGATCAATTAATGATAACAGGCTGCGGAAAATTAGATACGGGGTGGGCCGGGGCAATATCGGCGCTATACTTATTCAACCTAAAGCATCTAAAGCAATAAATTCATGGAAATGTCACCTTTCTTTCACTATTAATACGGTTATTTTTTCCATCACGAGAATGTTGCAATATGAAGTTGAATACCTAAGTAAAGTGACGATATTCTGACTGGCTTCTCTTGTTTCTAGACTTTTTCGTTTCATTAGATATTTGTTTTTTTTATTTTCAAAATAATAATAGTAGGTACGTTGTTGACGAGCTACGAAGAAAGGCTTATTTGCAGACTAAATATTTGTTTACTTTGGGAGTCCGTTTTATTTAATATGAAACATGCAAAAGCTTTTCCAGCCGAGACAAGTATAGTGATTTTCTGAAAAATGGTGCGATCTGAACCTATACATCATTTTTACTTAAAACACTTACTATTATTTGACATACGGTTGTGCCTATACACTGTACAGGGCTTGCAACTTTATTTAAAATGATACTATGATGTTTTAAAAAAGTTTGAGCTGTATTCAATCTTTCATTCGCGAAAACGGAACTGCAATGTATACCTACTTAAAAACTTAAGCCGCTATGGAAAAATAAGTGTCCTTGAACCATGAATTAACTATATTCTATTTGAATTTGCCAAAGTTGTTGCGCGGCGTTATAAAAAGAAAGAAAGAAAGAAAAAACATTTAAAAGCGCTATATATCTACCACGCCACAATTACGCGATCGTTTTTGGGGGTAGGTAAGAACACAGATCAATTAGCGATACGCGCCTCAGAATATTACCGCAGAGGGCGAGACACTGAATTTTCCAATCGGTTTGTTCATACGAGTAGGCTCAGGTGTGCTCGAGTGGCAAATCAGGAATTAAGTATCGTTACTCGTGTCTGTGGTGTTCGGGCGGAAAATTGTATTACCGTCAACCTGTTTATTTCAAATATGTAGCGACAGGAGTGTCTAGCCAAGTATATGAAGTGTCTGGCCGAGTATACAACGTAGGTGGTACATTCAAGAAATCATACTTAAATTATTGACACAACAAAGGCTTGATTGAAACATTTGTCCTGGAGTTTTTCGGAAAAGTGAAGTCATGTGAGTTGTATGGGTATGCCTTACTGCCAAACGCCGTCGCTTTTTGCACATAAATACTCCATCTAACATACGAGAATTTAACTAGATTACGTCAATAACCGATTGGCCTAACGGTATCTTTCTTTAGTTTACCATATTTTATAGCCAAAATGGCAAAAACGGAACCCTTATAGATTTGTCATGTCCGTTTGTCCGTCGGTCACAATCGATTTACTCGGAAACTATAAATGCTACAGTAATGAAATTTGGTAAAAACATGTGTTGTGTATAAACCGTTATAGAATTATGATACTATATTGTAAAAAAAAATTGGGTTTGGGGTCCTCCATACATGTAACGGAGGAATAGGACTTTTTTAGACGTATATACGCGTGTGGAGTATCTATAGAAAGGTCTTTGAAAATGATATAAAGGTTTATAATATCACATTTTTATTTAAGCGAACCGTTTTCGTTATATCAGCTCTCAAAGTCCGAAAAATATGTCCCCCTCTATTTTTTTAGACTACCCGGTATAAAATAAAAAATTAATTATGATATGCATGAAATAAAACTATGAAAACGGATAAACTCGCGTATATTAACTAATTTTAACTTCATTCCGTTTCCGTTTTCATAGTTTTATTTCATGAGTAATCCTCGCGGTAACCGAAGAAAATATTATGATATGCATATTATAATTAACTCTATCAACGATTTTTGGTTTGATTAAATTATCTCGTATAGTTTTTGAGATAGGTTGATTTAATTGTATTTTTTCAACGATAAATTGATAATGGTACGAAACCCTTTGCGCGAGAGTCCCACTCGCACTTAGCCAGTTTTTCAGTTCATAAATGGAAAATAACTACAATACAATTGTATACCCATGTTTATTTTATGTATACATAAGACTATGAAACATTCATAACCCTTTACTTCACGTCATAAAAAATAACTTATTTTTTGAACTTTAAGGCCCATCAATCTTCAATATTACAACTGCCATACTCGTATATGACCTCGTATGCATTAACCCGTAAAACCTTATTGCATAATTCTCAGTTAACAATGAACAACGACCCGTTTTTCTTTAGAGTCGGGTCCCGCAAAGTTAAAAAGAGAGTGTTTTACGAGTTTAAATTAATGCAAAAATTACATAAATTACAATGGTAAAATTTCAAACAAGCTCATAAAATGAATGTAAAATCCTTCCATGACTGGTATTACTTATTTCAGCGTCCTCATTATATTTATAACTAAGTGCATTACAACTGGGATTTATTTTTTAGCAATTATATTCAAGAAGGTGATAGTAAAAAAACTAATCTAATCTAATCTAAAAAATACATTAATAATTGACAAAAATTGATAGTAATAATTGCTACGTTGCTATTATAGGTTCAGTTTCTCTTACAGTCGAGTTCATAACTATATGAGAAATTCCAAGGCTTCAAAAATTAATGAGCATATAATACAATAACAGAATCTATTTTCATAAATGGCCGTGAGCCGGTAGCACACTGTATACAGCTGGTGGTCCACAAAGCTGGTGCTAAATAGTTGATTATAACCGAGAGCGTTTGGAAAGTTTATTGCTGCTCTGGACTGGAAGCAGCCGGAGTGATCTCTGGGGACGCTGCTTTGTTTGCTTTCTACGTACAATACAAATGCAGGTGTGAAATGTTGTCCATAAATATAAGAAGAAGACACCATACACAAAAGAATTAAGCAACTTTTCCATCAAGTCACATATTTTCATACGCTTTGGTCAAGATATTTTTAATTTATATGCAACAACATCTATTTTCAAAACTGATCAATTTATATACATAGATTAAATCTAACTAATCTACTTAACCTAACCTATATCTAAGAATGGCCCTTGTGGCATTGTACCGTGATGCTGGCGGCATTTCCTCGCTGTATCGCAATACTGATATTTGAAACTGTTAAACAGCTAATTTTATATTTCGTTTTCGAAGTTGGCCCCATAGTATACTTCGTTCTAAATGATTATGTTTGTAGTAATTACGGTATTCAAAAAAGAACCTATGTATCAAAAACTTATTATTTTGATACCCTCTGTAGGCTTATGATGGTACCCGCGTCTAATCGTTTATCGGCGTTGCCGTCACGTTCTAACGAGTATGCAAGAGCGAAAGTGATGTGTAGCACGATAAATAGATAAAACGGGACCATCATAAGCTACCTGTATAGTTTAAATAATTATCGATTGATGTGCAAAATGTACTTACGCACCACTTATCATACGACAGATATACGGATAAAATATGCGGTTATTTATATCGTAAAATAAATCTAAGCACTAGATACAAGTGATCCATCACAACTATGTTATTCTACACTGATAAATAGCAGCACGAGCTAGTTATTATTTAGTGACTGCACTTTGAGAGTTTATTGCCGTTGGACGCTTGAAACTGTCCCTACTACGAGTTATCCTTGCCAGAAAATAATTTGGCGAATAGAGCGTGATACATTATTATTCTGAAGGTCCATTCAGACCAAACGAGCATTCGCTATTCTATGCCCCCACTCTACAAAATTCGATCGTTACACAAAACGTGATTTGTTGATTTCGTAGAGCGGAGGATAGAATAGCGAGTGCTCGTTTGGTCTGAATGCACCTTCATATTCTGATATAGCTCATCCTTTCACATACATATCGTCGCATTAAGACAATATCTGCTAAAGAAATTGGCTGTTTTATGGACACTCCCTGGACATTTACGAAAGGAAATATCAAATCAACCAGGCATTGAAACAAAAATATGTGAGTATTAAACCATTTTCGGAATCCTACTCGTTAATTTCAATGGAATTTAAAACGGACATTACATTGAAAATATATGTGAGATCGTATATTACAGAGATGAGTTTAAAAGCGGAGGCGACGATTTTTAACTGGTATATATATACAAAAAATGTAATGAAAATGTGTATTCCTGATATTAAATATATTTCAGTGGAAATAATATTAAAATTAATGCATTGGGGGCGTTGGGGCAAAATAAAAGGTCGTCCGTATTAAGAACAAATTAATCTCACAGCTCACCCAACACACATTAGTACATACATAGGTAATTACCATTTATTATGTAGATACTATTAATGCAGAACACTTTTAATAAATATTTTAGCAACTGTATTGTTGAGATTTACTACCTCTACGACGCTAAGAACGTAGCTCAATGCGCTACGAGATTTGTAGCATGTCTACAAATAGCGTAGCATAGCTTTATACTACCTGTATATATACGGTGCTCACGAGCATTCCGAAAGATTTTAATGCTGAATTCCTGACCATATTTAGAGTCTTTAGGTAATGTTATGTGAAATTTCCTGAATTCGGTTTGGTTTCAGAGATAATTAACCTTTTTTCGAAATGAGTTTTCCGACGTAACTCGTCATAAAACTAATTTTTGATTACAATGCTACCACAATGTGTTCTAATACTACCACGCCTGACAATCAAACAATAAGAATAGACTTGACTAAATAACATATCCCATAAAAATAATTAAAATTGATATTATTAACAAATTGTTATTCTGATAAAAAGTACTCGAAATGTTGAAAAGTATTCAAAAAGTTAAAAAAAACCGGCCAAGTGCGAGTCGGACTCGCGCGCGAAGGGTTCCGTACCATTATCAATTTATTATTAAAAAAATGCAGTTAAATCAACCTACCTCAAAAACTATAGGAGATAATTTAATCAAACCAAAAATCGTTGATAGAGTTTATCAATGTGCATAACATATATTTTTTTTAGAATTTTATATCGCGTAGTTTAAAAAATAAAGGGGGGGGGACGCATTTTTCAGACTTTGAGAGCTGATATCTCGAAAACGATTTGCTTAAATAAAAATAAGATGTATAAACCTTCATATCATTTTCAAAGACCTTTCCATTAATACCCCACACGCTTATATACAACTAAAAAAAAATTCTATCCCTCAGTTACATGTATGGAGGGCACCCACCCCAATGGTTTTTTTTACAATTTAGTATCATAATCCTGTAACGGTTCATACAACACATATGCTTACCAAATTTCGTTACTGTAGCATTTATAGTTTCCGAGTAAATCGGCTGTGACAGACGGACAGACGGACAGACGGACATGACGAATCTATAAGGGTTCCGTTTTTGCCATTTTGGCTACGGAACCCTAAAAAAGAAAAAAAAATTTGGTGGTACTTCACATTAGGTCTCATAATAATTTTTGATTATTTTCATGTTTAGAATGCATGGTCAAAATCTCTCGCAAGTGAGCACCGTGTATATTTACCCAACAAATATCCCCAATCACTCTGCGTGAAAGAGTTATCTTTTGTTTGAGTCTAAATAACGTGTCTCATCTCATGTCATTGCATGTCATACTGTTAACGGATTAACACCACGGACCCGTCAAACCGTGAATAGGGTCCGGAGTTCTGTCGGAAATGAAATTTAAGGGTCCCGTGTCGACTGCAAACCTCGACATGCCGAAACGTGAAAAGCAACAAGTTTTATCTGAATGTCATAGCAATTTCAATCTTAAAGATATGGTTTTCAGATACTCATCTCAATTAAACAATACGTTCATCATCAATAAATACTTATGAAATATTGGGGTCGGATATTTAAAGTTAAAATTGTTTGTGATCGTTTAGAAATTACCGTATGGCTCGTAACAATTCAGCTTTGATTGCGTTACATTTACGAGTAGAACATTTTGGAGCAATGAGATTGAATTTAACCGTTTTTCCGTACGCAGCTGGTGTCTCAAATTGAGGCGAATTGAGTTGTTTGATCGAATAAGCGTGTGATGTGACACTTTATGCTGCAATTGAAGGAATTCCGTATTTTACCTCTTATGTTAGTAAAAACTGATTTTTAATTGATCATAAAAATTGTAAGTACGTAAATAGAAATAGATTGTTGTATTATATATAAAATGATTTAATCTGCAGGCACGGAATACTACGGTGAGACGAAAAGTCAACATTAGATGAAGTTTACCTTTATTACATTCTAAACACAAGATTAAAATGAACACTCTAGGCGAATTATATTTAAAGTAAATCTATTTCGTGGATAACTACGTAATATGTACCTACTCATATCCTTAAACACTTTTGTTGTTAGTAAGTTGTTACTTGATCTAAGTACCTAGTAGGTATATACGTTATATTAAAATATGTATATTTTCATATAGGTACTTGTCAGCGCCGAGAGCTGTTCGCACTTTATTGTGCACTTCCCTGATGGATGGCAGGTGCCAGAAGTATAAATATAGTTTATTATTCTTTCACTCTTTGAGTATATAAGGTGCTGCTAGCAATATAACTTTATATGGGATGCATCTATTTATATAGCCTTATATTTATTGAATGTAGACATTATTTTTTCATTTTAGGATTTATTGATTCTTACTTATCTATGTGAGTTAGAATTGCGCTTGTACAGTCGACGTCAAATATGTTACAGTTTAAGTGCCAAAAATATGTTTAAACAACCTTAATGTCAAGGCAATAAAGTCGTGTAAATATATTTTTGGTACCTAAACCGTAACGATATCTATGACGTCGACTGTACCTGTGGTACAGGTAAATTCACCAAAGCTGGCACGAATGGAATGAATGAAATAAATGACATCTATCATTGTGTGTATGCAGTCGTCGTATACCAACCTGTATCTACAGTCATTTTGACATCCACACATTGATACATTCTGTCACTTACTCGATCCATTCGTGCCAGCTTTCATGTATTTACCTGTATTTCCGGACCGATACATCCCAGTCGTTCTCTTCAGAAAGGCTAGTAACGTACTTGTTATATCACAGATGACACAGATATCTATGGACATCAGCAATTGCTGCTCTTTGGTGTCCTATGCCAGAAAAGCGTGATGGCGCTGTTGTCATTCAGTTTCACCCTTTTCTATGTATGAACGTATTTGTTTCTTTCAAAATTTTATGTATAATACAGCGTGTAAGTCTAATACGGGCGAAGCTCTTAACGGGAGTTGTTTTGGGCATAAAAAGTACATTTAGATAGACTTTTACTTAAAATTGGAGCAACGAAATTATCCATACAAAATAATACAGCGCGCAATGTAGAGTAACACACTCAAGTAAAAAGCTCGTTGACAGCTAATTTCAAAAGCAGATGAAATAACTGCCATCTCAATAATAACAAATGTACCTGTGTAGGTACCTAAATTTCTACTCTGAAAATCTTAAATAAATTCTGTGGGGTCAGAATTAAGTGTAACTTGAAAATAACGTCTTAATCCATGATTACACCAATGAATCCCATGCCTGGTTTAATTTATCGCCCGTATTTGATTTACACACGGTATACTTGCCAGATTTATAATATCGATAAGATCGTGAAAGGAATTGTAATACTCGTACATAATGACGGTTTTTAATAAATCGTAATTTTACAAGAATGAATCATCGTCGGTATATTCTTGGATGAGATCATCGGAGAAACACGACATTTCAATGTTAAAAATGAATTATCGCCCATTAAAAAAAGCTGTCCTTCTCTTAAGCCCTCTTTACCTTTGTAACCTAAGACAAAACAATGCACTATGCGGCGAGTTGAATTGTAAAAATATTATTTTATACGTCTGAAGAACATTTTATAAATCCTAAACTCTGTAAATGATTACCCCATACCTCGCTTTAACACCGCATAAAATTGTGTGCAAGCTAAATAGAATTTCAAATATTTTACAGCGACAAAGCACAAAATTGCACACGTCTACACGCTCGAAAATTCAGTGTGAACTTTATACCGCTAACGCAAAATACATTTAGAGTTCACCTACCAGTAATAGCGTGGAAGCCCACCGACCGTTAAAAACAAACATTTTGTGGTCGAGTCAAATCAAAACTTACGACCTCTTTCTTGGCCGTTAGCCAAATGAACATTAAACTCATATTTTGAGCGCTCGCGGCATATTTATACAGATACGGTGGGCAAAGTTTCCCTCTGTAAAAATACTTCCTAGTGTCCGGACAGTGGCGCTCTGAGACAATGGTACAATGGGGGGAGGAGGGGGTGGTCTCAATAACGAATACCTTTTTATGCCAACGAGTGAAACGCGAACAGATAGACGTGGGAGCTGTAGAATTACGTGGGATCAACGTATTCCAGCGAGAATAAAAGCAGTTGAGATTCAGAGGATTTGATTTCATTCATGAATACTTATTTGTACCTACAGAAAGGATTGGTGAACATATTATGTATCATTATGTATATAAGATATAGTTCACAAGCTACGTGCAAGACCATTATCTCTATAATAAATAGATCACAGCCAATAAAACGAAGGAACACTTTAATAGCGCTTCATTTTCTAACCAAAATTTTCCATCGGTTTTGTATTTTAAGTACCAGTTACAAAATATATTGTTTAAAATAATAGTACATTGTGCATCAAGGGAGGTAAGTACGTACTATTTTAAACATAGGTGTTTACGTTACATGGGTAACGAAAAGGTTGCTAAAGAAAACATTATCAATCGAATAAGAATTTATAAAGTTAAATATCACTCAAACGGTAAGTGTTATTAAACTTATTAAATAATGTATTTAGTAGAATAGCGGATATCACGTTTTCAAAGGTAGAGTTAAATGAAATACGTGATGAGTAGGTACAGTCGAGGAAATTGAATGTTAAGCACTTTGCGGTTCAAGTTAAATTGGTTGTGTTGTATGTACTAAGCACGTCTAATGTAAAGTGAGCCATAAACTGCTGAACATTCAATTTCCTCGACCGTACGTTGTATTCCTCGAGCCAGGTTTCCCTAGACAATCGGAAACAGCACGATTCTAATAAGCCAGACCCGCATCAATCTCGTCACGTGACCACCCGACGTACCATGAGCAATGCTCGGTGAGCTGTTTTCATACTAAATGTCACGTGATACATGTCATTTAGTATGAAAACAGCTCACCCCCGCCAAGCATTGACCATGAGTTTGCAAGTGAGAGAATCAACATTTTTTGGCTGTTATTGTCATGGATACGATCACCTGAGTCACGCTGGTTTTATGCATAATTATGCTACTTCAATTATGCAAATACATGTACAATGTACATAGTCCATGTTTGTAGGTGGCCCATTAATAAAAGGGCTTATTTACCAAAAAATGCGTTAAAAATGCGTTGAAGTATATGTATAAAAACGAATTATTAATAACAGCATTCGGATTTTTTGAAGTAACAAAGTACCTATGCGATCAAATCAGGAGAAACTTCTAAAAACATTTTCTATGAATTGGATGTAGGTAGTCACGGTCCTGAAGGACAATTACCGCTCAGTATTTAGGGCCTGACTAGGTATAGAATTTAGAGATGAACATTTAAAAAATTCTACCAGATGCAAATGTAGATCCTAATGGACTATTGGCCGTTTTCTTATCACTAAATTATCATTAAGGATAATACAATGTCAACAATATGTGATTCAGATTACAAACTCTGTAATGATGACGCCATTCGTTAATACAGTTCCTAAACTATCTACCCAGATGCCATATTTATTCACACATGCACATCATTATCATTCCTAAATCACAAACAGCGTGCCGAGTCATCAAAGAAAAACCTTCACAATCTCTCCCAAACTCCATTTCTTATTTCTGCGCCTCATTAATTTCTATAGCCGAAATTCAAACAAAGCCTGTAAAAAATCTTTAACTGTGTTTGTCGAGTCCTTTCGGCGACGATATAAAAAATTGAAGACATTTTCAACGAAATTCCTGAAGAGATTTTTCAATATTCATTTATAAAGTCGTGGAAAAAGATAAGGTTAACTTTCTTGGAAACATTTTCGACAAATCGTCGCTTTGGACTGAGAACGCAAAGTTATCGCAGACTTAGACATCCGGATTGTTGCCCGCTGAGGTAATTTTGACGTTTGCGGGCTAGCTATCATAAATTTCGTGTATCTAAAACGAAAATCAAATTTGTTTAGCCATAAGGCGTTGGTTCTTTTACAAGACAAACAGATCTAAAATATCTTGCGACGTAGCCACGGTTGAAGTTGCAATAAGCTGTCGGCATGTCACCGCAACTTTTGCAGAGATATGCTGATTCATATCGCATATGTTATAGAAAAAGCTGTCAGAGAAACTGTTTCGCTTCGACGATATGAGATAAAGATCCAATTCAGTTACATAGATAAAAAGGAAGTATAACATTAAGATTTTAAGAGTGTGCTCTTAGAAGGCACAACGGTAATGAAGGATTATGAGAAACCAATGGACCTAAGAGGTGCACTTAATAAAAATAATGCAAATTGTAAAACAATAACAAGATCAGTTCTCCAATGGTACAGACAAGGTAAAATTGGTATATTTATGATGCACGATTGAACGTACGAGATTGAAATACAGAGTAGGTGTCAAAAACCTAAGTACCTAAGTAAAATTACGATCTCAATCATATTAATTTTAACTATAGCAATGTGCGTGCTTGATCACTATAAAACGATATAGATTATAGATTCAGATTCCACATTGGATGCCCCATATTGCGATGCATACATAATGACACATACGCATGCAAATCATAGTTTCCGTCGAGCTTCCAGTGTTTGCCGCGATTCATTCCATTTGCTAAAATCGTTTATGTGTAGGATTACTTCACGCTAGCAAGAAGAGAATTAAAAAAAGAAATTAAGCTCTGAAATTGAATTCGAGATCAAAAATGTAAACAATCTATGACAATGACATGACATTATAAAGTCAATGTTAAAGTGACATTCCAGGGGTATAAAACTTTTTATTTTTTAACACCTTTATAAATTAACGTCGCATTTTGAGATAGGTTTATTTATTTTATTTTATTTATTTGCACACTTACAAACTATGCTAAACCTAAGACAATGCTTGATGTTCAGGTGTAGATACGCGAAAGTCAAAGTATGTCCGATACACAAGTATCACAATCATTAACATATTTTTGGATATGAATTTAAAAAAACATACGGCTCCTCTCCACGGTTCCTGATTACAAAAATAATACCTAGAAAATTTGCTAGAATGATGTAAATAATCAACATAATCAATGTTTGAAAACCAATGTCGTGTTACTTTAATCTTTACGATAGTCGGGGAACGAATTCCAGTCTTCATCTATAGTTACAATCGAATCCATTTCTATTAAAAAATTAAAATAATTGATTTGTAGGTAAAAATACTAAAATCTGCATTCATGTACTTTGTAATGCTAAATTTTAGGAGTTTTAATGAATTCATAAAAGAGTCATTTGGAGCACCATCTTGTTTTGATTTTTTTCAGTACCTTGTTATAACTGCGAACCAAATGTTTAAAACTTCTTATCATTGCCAGTAGTATAAATTAAACACCCTACATTTTATTAAAACTAGATAAACATATCATTAAAAAAATTATGTACGATATTAAAAATTAGTAAAATATTTAAAAACTGTTCGTACCGTCAGTGACTGCAAATGCGCATTTTTTAAAAGTATTTCAATGATTTTAGATTACCCACCTCTCGCGATTATTTTTTTGTGGTGGTATCCCATTTGTTTACATTTTTGATCTCCAATTCGATTTCAGATCTTAGGCTATAATTGAAATAATAGGTACTAGTTTTGATATTGATTGATGTCCACCTACTTTAGGTAATTTCATACAAACATTCAGGACAAGTACTTTACGGCGCTAATAAATAGCATAACATATGTAATTATGTACCTATCAATCAGGTAGGAGAGGAGAATACTGTGAAGGAAATGGATTTGAGTAGATTTCGCTACAGTGCCATTTAATATGAAAATCACAAAGAATCATGTTTTACTTTTAAGTATTTATCAAAAGGTAAAAAAAAGGTTAAGCTGGCATTCATTGTCGTGATGTAATTCATTAAATTAATTCACTGTAACTGTAACCTATGCGTGACAAGCATCACGAGTAGGGGGCTATTGCATAACAAATAACAACTAATATTACAAGCGGAAGTCTCTTTTCTTTCTCTCTTAAAGGAAAAAGACTTCCGTTTGTATTCTGGGTTGTAATTTATTATGCAATAGGCCCTAGGTATTCATTTGTTTGGTCAATCAAGTATGTAATTCCTCGTATAATGCAGAATACATGAAGAAATAAATGTACAAAGGTAAAAACATTATAATTTTACGAAACGGAAAGCATCTGGTGCTTCCGTTTTGTTATTGGCTGATTAAATTCATCCATATATGTATAACCTTTGTAATTGGATTTCGTGTAAACAACAGAATATAAGAGCAGAATATCAAACAATGATGATTGCATTTCCGTAGATGTTGCTCTGTTTTTGTTGCTACTAATATAATAGGGTTGTAAACATTAAGATATAAACGTGTAACTTAAAACAAATACTGAATTATAGGCTGATATTGATTGTTACTTGGTAGGTAGTAGGTTAAGTTTAGGTACGGCATTCTAAGTGTGGAAAATAATGCAGGTTCTTTAATAGTTATTTCAATGATATTAATTTGCTAGTAGGACCTCGTGCTGGGTCCACCCGAATAGCTACCACCGTCTTACCCATTAACCTGCCGCTAAATAGCATTGTTTGCATTGCTGTGTTTCGGTTTGGGGGTAAGATAGCTGGTGTAATTGCTGAAATAGATAGAGGCAATCCATCTAAGGCCTCGGGCGCATAAGTGATTTTTTGATCGCTATGTTCATGGGCAGTTCCTGCTTTCCAGCAGGTGAGCTGAGAGCTCAGTTGTCTACCTTCGTTACATAAAAAAGTAACATACTATTCATTTATTATTCTTAACTATTAGGTAGGTACTATGGATATAATTGACAGTATTGTGTATACCTTTGTGCCCTATCTTAGGAATCCTGTAATTGAAATTCTTGATAAACATTTTATATAGGTCTAACATTCATTTAAGCTGTTGATTTTCCAAATAAAATAAAGTGCATAAACGGAACACACAAACACATAATAGTTAGTGTTTACATTTATTGCTAAAGTGGTGGGTGCACTTAAAACAAAGCACAAAACTTTGTTCGTGTTTCGTCAACTGGCTTAAGGAGCTTTTTGATGGTAGATTTTGTTTTCATTTATTTGAGTACCTACAAAAGTTGACAAGCCTCTACCAATACAGCTATCTAAAAAGTCAACATGGAGGGTCCACGGAAAAAACATGTCCAAAGCCTAAAAAAATCAGGGCATATTCACACCTTATTGTGTTAAAAGTAAGGTTTTTCCTTCTGTAATTTGAATTGACTAGACAAGACATGTTCTTTCCGTGGACCCTTCACATGCTGTTGACATACCGATCTAATGAGCTCTATACTCCGAATTTTAGTCTCATAATTGGCCTTAATTAGTCCACTGCTGGACAAAGGCCTCGCCTATTAACTTTGCACACGGATGCATTAGGAGGTAAATGTTCTTAATCGCCACGCTGAGCAAGCGGGTTGGCGATCTACTATTTGGAGGCTATTGGAGGCTATTTGGAGGTTTTTCTAAGAAACCGGTTCCGATTCCTGAGTTACGACACCCACGGGAAGAGTTGGGGCGGTGACAAATGTATTCTTACTGCCATCACCATACGACTATATCTGCCGCAAAACAATCTGGCGTCTGAAGGCGTCTTGCTATCTACGTTAGGTACACTTGTTAGTTTCAGGTCAGAGTGAGAGAGAGATAGCAGTATGCCCTCGTAGTATGCCCCCTAGTAGTCGCCAAATAGTTTTGCGGCAAGTATAGTCTCATTTGTGATCAGATTTTTTCATTACTTCTAATATTCTCATTCACCGTAACTATATTTTCCTTTCCTTTCAATTTCTGACAATCGAGCCGGTCGTTTTCACGGGGCTTCTAACAATAACCTGCCGGGCCGGTTGCCGGATATCGAGTGTGTCCGGGTCAGTGGCCGCGACCGTAATGGCACCTAATCGGACGAGTACTGCCGCAACGGTGCCACTGAGAATAGGACCTACGAAATTATTCATAATTTGGTTATTAGCGGAGATTGCACGATTAGCGATAATAATTATGTGCGCAATGTTATGGATATGGAACCGAAATTGATTAAACGATGATGATTAGTTCATTGTTATCTACGAAATTACTGAATACATATTTTAACGACGAACGGATCAAAATCGTGTAAACGGACGTTGAATATTAACCCGATGTTTCGGGCATTCAGGCCTACTATCGCAAAAATCGAAATTCGTAAATTTGGAGGATTTTTCTCTGTCACTCAAACGAAGGCGTCATTAGAGTGAGAGAGACAAATCCTCGAAATTTACGAATTTCGTTTTTCGCGGTAGGGCCGCCGCAGTTTGTCGTTAAAATATGAGTAATAATAATAATAATCGTGAAGGATGAAATCAATTTACTGAATTTATTTCATTGATGAATCATCATTATAAGCGCATTGCACTACTCCTCCCTCATGAATAAACTATAATATACGGTAACATGCTGCTGTTCGAATTCTGCGAGATTGAATATTGTTTTCAATGTACCTAGTATTCAAAACGACATTAATTTCGTTGTTTATTAGGGCACAGTACTAGAACTGACAGGTTTCAGGATTTACTTATTTTAGTTTCTGACTTGTTAACCTCGTAATCATATTTTTATTCGTATTCATATTCATTTTTATGTATGAAAATGAAACATATTATTTCTTATAATACATTTAAGATGCGTGTGTAAATAGCGTGTGTGGTACCATTTGTGTCACGTGTTTCATATGAATCAAACGTACACACGTCTACAAGTAAATCCTATAATTAATAACTCAGACTGGCAACACTGTCTAATGCATGCAGCATAATCACCCCAGCGAAATTAATTGTTGCTTTAACCGAGGGTTCATTCAGAATCGTATCATATAAACTTTCAATTTGATACCATATTCAATGCATTGATAATGACATAGGTACATCTTCGTACATAGATACTTGTGCGCACCACTTCATAATCGTATGAGTAATAGCACTTATTGTAATAATAATTAAAAGCAATAAAACTATTGACATGAAAAAACTACTCTTACAAACTTTGCGATAACAGCTCGTTTTGATTTCAATATTATTGCGTGTAGGAATTGTAATCCCGTTTTGATTTTGATCATACGAATTCTATTTAAGTAGCCTAAAAAATTACCTACATTATTTGTAAATATTACTTAGATACTCTTATTGCCTACCCATTATAGCTTTTTATAAAAAGTCATGCTCTAATTCATAAGTTACGCTTACTAAAAACAAATGCATTGAAGGAAACCGATTATTATTTTAATTTGTGCATAATACACTCAATAATCTTCTCTTTGTCCGCAGGCAGTAATCCAAAATGGCGTCGTCACTCGGCGCGAGCGTGTGAGCTCGCGCGGGGCCGCGTAGCGATGGGCGATCGCACGTAGCCCCACCATGGAGGAGGACGAGCGGCGGCTATCGTTCCCGCCGCCGGCGCCGCTCAACTCGCCCGGCGAGGAGATCGACGGCTCGCGGCTGCTCGGCGAGATCGTGCGCACGCTCGAGGCGACCAATCCGGAGGCGGCCGCGCCGCTCGTCGCCTCGCAGTCGAGGGACGCGCTCGACGTCGAGTGCGAGCGGCCTCGGCGTGAGGAGCTGCGGATTCCGCTCGAGGGCGTCACCTTCTCCAACGATGCGCAGGGAAAAGGTGAGACTGATACATTTTGCGGATCTAAGGATTTACTTGACATTAAAGGCAGGGGCGTAGCTACTGCCGTATTTGCCGTATCAATTATACGGGGCCCCCGGGCTACGGGGCCATATAAGGGACTCCAAAAAAATTTTATACGGGGCCCCAACAAGGCACGCTACGCCGCTGATTAAAGGTTTCCTGCTTCAAGATCGTTCAACACTAAAAGCAACCAATTCGACTACGTCACATTGTCCGGCAAGGCGCAGATAAATTGTAAGGCATTTTCTTGAGCGTCGCTTACTTTAACGATACGCAGGGAAAAGGTGAACTATAATTTATGTCATATTTCTATTTTATGCTTGGAAATATGTTTCTCTGCTCGGTGAAATCTTATTGCGCGATCTTGGCAACCAATGATAAAGCTTTCGGTACACGTTGTCATCTTATTGAAGCTCAATTGTTTTTTTTTTTGCGGAATTACGTTCAAATCAAGGTTATGTATGTACATAGAAATCAAGGAATACATTAACCCACTTTGTTATTCGCATTGGAGTGATAATTAAATAGCGAAAATTGTACTTTTTCCCTACGCCCTAGTTTATGTTAGTAAGATTAACATTTGGGGGAGTTCTATGTCGAATACACAAGTCATATTGATTTACACTTCCAAGAATTTCACTCATAATTTATACCAAATTGGAACTTCAAGTACGTATTTATTATTTAGCGTGACGTCCCGATTTTAGCTGTTTGCTTGACTTACTGATTGGTAAACTTTCTAACTATGTAGTTTCAAAATGAACATAATAGGTATTCAAGTCATTTAATCGCTACATCTTTTCGGATATATTTTATGTAATTAATGTCATTATGAGAATTGTTCAACTCGTCTTCGAGACTACCTGTATTAATTTCTATAAAATGTAGGTAATAATAATGGTTTATTGACTGTAAACCATACTCATTTAATTGACTACGAAACAACTTATAAGTGATAGTAAAATGTACTGAATGGGTTTTGTTACTGTCAGGTTTGTTAGTTACTCATGATTGACTAGATTTCCCTTACATTGCCCTTTTAAACATCATCAATTACAACCTGATCACATTTATCATACGCTGTTCATCATATTACCATTTTTCTCATCAACCAAACTCCGCTTACGCAGCCAATCGCGACCTAATGTCCCCCGAACGCCAATCCCTCGCAAAAACGCGGTGTAACGCTGACACGATGTGATGTGAGTGAGCTATCCGGTGTTGATCCACGCTTGATTGATTGTCGTGGTGACAGATGCTGTCACATTCGCGGAGACAAGGCGCTACACGGGAAAACGATATGCTGAGTGTATTTTGGTAGATTGAACTGTCTCTTCCATATTGCTACTTATAAGGAAAATCGGGATTGTTACGCTATTGTTAGGTCAGAATTTCGAATTTTGGTTCAAACATTTTGTTGGATACTGGTTACGGTATGTTTAATTTACTTCTTGCTGGCGACCGCATACCTAACCGTTTGGATTCCGCAATACTTCACCCAGTTATATAATTATTTTTATGTCAGTGCCTATTTATTCACTGTCCATCTTATCTCGAATCATCCAGAAAGTATGTTTTCTTTCTGAACTCGAAAACGTTGTTTTTTGTGTACTGACATTTAATTGGAATGAATCATATTGGTATTTGAGGATAATAAATATACACAGATTAATTTTATTGCACATAAAACATCAATGTTTTTGGGTTTGTTGACGTTATCATGTTAAAAATAATCGTTATATATTTATGGTACGGTACAATCACTTACCTACACTTTTAAAAGTGATCAGTGTCTAGAGATCTATGTAAATGCGTGTACACCTGTAATTGTAAAGGTTGGATTCGGTATGCCTTTTTTTAAAATTGTGACTGTTACTTTGTATCTTGCAATACCTAACACCTACGTAATAAATTAATTCATTCATTCATGAGTATAATGCAATGGAATGATTTTTTCACCAGAAAAGGATACCACATAATAAGAGGCGTAACAGTGATTATATTATATATTTTCATTGTCGCCGGGTAGCAAATTATGCCTGGCTTTAGTCAGGCTCGTCTAGGGCAACTCAGTGATAATAGAATTCCCACAGGGTATGAGCTAATTGCAGTTTGCACCACTACGAATTCCACGTGGGAAAACGACAGCTATTCTAAGCAGTGATCTTAAGGCGTCTTTAGAGACAAGTACAGGTGGGGACTGAATTTGATGAGGTGTTTTTATTGTTGAACCTGATAAAATATACTAAGCCAATTTCTGATGCTATACTCGTATTCACGCGATTTTCTTACACATGAATTGCTTTACAAAGTTTCAAAAGATTCCTGTAGCTACAAAGGTGTGTATGTCCGTCTACACTATCGTTCTGTAAAGTACAATATTAGTATATTGAGAAAATCTTTCAGCTTAAACAGGCATAATTAGCAATGTACAAGTAGCAGAAAAATCTCAAAATTGCGGGAATATACTAGGAAATTTCCGAGAATTTCCATGAGGATTTAAGAGTAAGTTCTCATTGAGAATGTTTCCATGAAAACTTATAAAAAAACTGTTATGATGAATATTGTATTTCACAATTGAGTAAAAAAGACATTTAAGCATAATTAGATTGCATGTAAATTTTAAATTATCGAGAACATTCTCTATACTTACACCGTGTTTTTATTGATTTCCGCTAAATTAAAGGTAAGCTTATTTAGGTCAAAAATGATCTATTTCTCTAAGAAACTAGTGTCTTAACTCTCACTGTTATTGAGTTATTAAAAAAGTTTAATAACTGAACAAGTGTATTGCAACCTTTATTACATCCTAATGTTACTTATTTTGACATGTGCCGTCAGCAGCCGTCAGTCGCCCGAGATCTTATTTTTAAGGTTCTCTCACACTTGCCATTACAATTATTATGTATGAAAACGAAAAAAAAATTTTTTTTCGAAATTAACAAAAACCGATATACCAAGCAACTTCTATTAATGTTCGAAGTAACCTGTCCAATTTAACGGAAATCAATAAAAACGCGGTGTAGAATTTTCGCAACTTATGAAACTTCTCCTCGGTACAAGCATAATACACTTTAAACGGAACGTATTATTCCCGCAGGCGGGCGAGACGAGCCGCGCGCCGCCGTCACGCCGTTCACGCGCGAATCGGCGCGGCGCGCTGGCTCGCGCGGCGCGCAGCTCGTGCGCGAATTCGGCTTCATGCCGCGCCGCCGGCTTAGCGTGGAGGACGGCGCGCGGCTGCCGCGCAAGTACGAACCCTTCCCGCCCAAGCTGTACGGACGCCCGCTGGAGGAGATCGACAACTTCATTTATGATGAGGTCAGTATCTAGTGTTACACTTAATGTATTAAGATCATAGTTTCAGTGTGGTATTATATGTATACAAAACGTTATATGACATCAGTACTGCCTTAGACGCCTTAGAGTGTAAATGTAAGTGTGAATAATATCATTTAAACACTAGGTACTTTTTTGCCCGCCTTCAACTGCGAGCGGATTCATCTGTTTAACGTTCAAAGCTGGTGCCGCTCGCAGGCGTAAGCTGTGTACTAATACTTCGCCAGCGATGAACATGAAACGTCCACTCTGCTTGCAGTAGAAGGCGAGCATTATATTTTAGAATTGTTAGTGTAAGATGAAATTGGTGTAAAATAATTTCATGGTCGTTTTTCAAAGGCTCATTGGCATTGCAAAGGTTACTAACACGTATGATTCGCCGTTTATCTTTGAGTTCACAAAATTATTAAGTAAAGTAAGTAGGCATAACTTTGGTTTTGTTTCACCTCAAAGAGACGTAAGATTAGTAAAGTTGAATATCGACAAACCCTGAAGTTATTCCAAACAATCAGATTAGATCAACCCTTCACAAACAATCTCATATAACATTTCCTATTTCGAAAACGCTGGCTATAAACCGCAGTTGTAAAACTATCTTTCTAGTTTTATGTTACTACCAATCCGGCAGCGCATAATAACTCTGAAAAAGTTGTCGGTCCATAATCATAAAATTCTTTGTTCGCCTCCTTTTATGATAATCCGTGAAATATTACTCCCAGCCTTAGGCGGGTATGATTTTATTTGAGTTTTGCATATTTTGCGTAACTCTATGCATTTTCGCTGAAATGAGGGTTGAAGTGGGCCGCATTATGCATCTCGTATATCTTCATTTACGTAAATACGGGACAGGTACAACTCTGGCCAAAAGTATTTAGTAGACTTTTTTTCACACAAAGCTCGGAACTTTAATAAATCGTCGTCATATTTTATTTATTGCTATATTCAATGATTCTTTCAAAAGCGAAATTAGTGGAATCAGTTAAGTTATGCTACTAAGCACATCTAAGTAAGTGTTTATCTACACGTATAATGTGGGTACTGCATTCAAATTTTTGCACTATCAGAAACACATTGCAGCTTTATTCGATTGAGATAACTGCAGCGTGCCATTTTCACATTCCTGTAGACTTCTCACCTTTCCATGTCTCATTAAACCTAACGTCCACAACCACACCAGTTTCATCTGACCCCAGTCCACAAGTATTTGATTTGACTAGAAAGCTCTACTTAAAATGGGCCATGGTCAGCGCGCGTGGGATCCGGATGGTGTCGTAAAAAATAATGGCATTTAGGAGAATATGCCTTTGTATGACAATTATTTGCTTTGATTTGCCCCGCTTTAGAAGCAATAAAGGGCGTGTAAGTTATTGCCAACGTTTTTGTTAAGCGTCGTCGTCGAGATTACATAGGGAATTCGACTTGATTTTAATATTTTTTATGTTGTTTTATGGAATTAGGGTTTTAGGAAAAATATGAATATATAAACTCGAGGTTTTGAAGTTTATTTCATATGATAATGAACTTGGATCATAATATAAATAGGTAATAAATAAATATCTTTGGACATGTTACACGAATCAACCTAACTCCCACGGGCTTGCGATGGATGGTCCCAAGCGAACGAAGATAATATATTAAAATTTAATAGATACATACATAATATAGATACCCACTTAAAAACATAGACAACCACGACCAAGGAACAATTATTTGTGTAAAAAATATACAAATAATGCCCTCGCTAGGATTCGAACCCGGAACCTCCAGCTTTGTAGGCACACTTCACTACCAACTAGGAAGCCGATAAATCGCAACTCGTTTTGTTTTATATTTAGTTTCACCATAGTTTAAATGAAGAAATATAACTATTGCAACAAATATTACTGAATATTTTTTATCGAAGCCTGTCGAGGCGGAATTCCCCGAACCAACGGTATGAAGTAGTCCGCATGCAGGGCCGAATAGCCCAGCTTTTCCAGCCGATTGCCCTCGTTATACCTTCGGCTCCGATTTACTGGCTATTTTCCAACTTCTGCTGAATTGCCCATCAGTTTCGTGACGGATAGAAAATAAGCTTGGGTTAAGGTCGCGATACTCTTGTAAGCAAAAATGTACTCGGTTACACAAAAAACTACCGTGGAATACGTCGGCTTAGACTATAATACCTGGGTGGTTACCATAACATACTGCGATTCAGTTTAGGTCGAGAGAAAGGGACAAGGCTATACGAGTCGTATATCTCTGTCCTTTTCTCTGAACCTACACTGAATCGCATTATTACGTCATGGTAACGCCACTGTGGGCTACCATGACCTCTGAAATGCGTTTCACTTTAGGTCCTACTCTTGACAGTTATTCTATGGAAATTACACACCGCGATTCAGATTACTTCCTAAACTGAATCGCATTAGTAGATTGCGGTAGGCCGCTGCACTAAATTGACCAAAACGGCATTTCAAAGTCTCTTTTTTCTTTCTAAAAACATTTCCCAATTAAACAACATTTTTGCTGGAATGTCTAATTCTAAAACTACGTCATTGATTGTGGCCTTATGGTTTCTTTTATTGTTAGACAAGGTGGCCAAAATATAAGTGAATTACCGTTGCCTGTGAGGTTTTAGAACTAAGAATAGGCCATCTAGGTGGCCTTTTCCAATAGGCCTATAGAATGGCACCTCACACGGGAACCCGAGGGCCGAAGTTAAAAGTTGAGGCCAAGCTGCGAGAAAACAGTGCTTTCGAGCGTTCAATATAAATAATAGGTAAGCCGAGCCGGAAGGCCGAAGGCTGGAAGGCGAGGCGTCAAATCCAAAAGCCGAGCTCCTCCGAGTGGGTTGTGGTCTGATCTATTTATTATGAAATATTTGTTGCTATCGTCGTTGTGATGTCCTATTCTTTGTTCTTTGTTTTAGCCTAGGTTTTTGGAAGTTTCAGAATTTAGAACCTTGTACGTTGTTGCCGTTGAAATGTTGTTTTGATTGATTTCATGAACTTAATAACGGGTTGTACCATAGTTGTCCTCTCACAAGTCTCAGAACAATATCTTATTAACAGCTAAGATTAATGCTACGTTACTCTGATTTTCGTGTAAAGGGCTCCTTTAATAGTCTGACAAAAACTTGCTCGACGTAAAAGCTATCAATTTTCGACGGACTAATTTAAAGTTGATGGGATGATTCGATTCGCGACCTCAAAATCCGATTAGACCGGAGTCCAAAGTTACCGTCAAGTGGATATCGATCACCAAACTTCGTCAATCTTAAAAACTTATTTACTTGATTGTTCGAAACAGTGAACCTTTCAAATGGTCAGACTGGTCACAGGTATATTTTGTAAATTACTATTTGACTGTGCGGGGTATTTATCGGTGCTACGTCCAACGCAAATTACCACCAGGATTAGCTCATCTTGTGTTTGACTCGCAGCTACCTGCCTATTTTTAATTGTATTGATTAAAAAGAGACGTGGGGCTGCGAATTGCTGCCAAACACGAGATATGCTAGACCCGCATATCTACGCTGTTCTCAAGGGTGTCCGAACTGTCCGAGGGTTATGAAAATTTCTTACTGCTCTTTCTTTCTTTTGCCCAGGACGTGACTAAAAATAGCAAAAATACTCGTCACGCTCTCTAAAATAAACTTTTCATCGATTAGCCGTTTTCAAATACCTAGTCAAAAACTCCTATTGTATTGACCTAAGACTCAGTACACCGTGTCTCACGAGCTGCATTTGGATTTGGGCAAGGTACGGCTGTAAGAGTCCTTGAATGTAATATACCTACAATAACGTTTTTCACCAACCCAGTAGGCATATCTTGTGCTTCTTACACCAGCCCTTCAAATAAGTAAAAACTATACCAAACCTTGAACATGTGTTAAATATTTTTATTTCAATAAAAAAAAGGAGATTTAAAAAATGTAGGAATAAAAAGTTGGCTGCCCATAGATTTCAAATCACCGTCTTTTTCTGCTGACAAGCTGGTTGATCAGAGTATATTGGCTATTTATAAGCGTCTGCTCTGATAAGGCTTACAAAGCCAAATTTTTTAAGAAAATCTCCGTCGTCAGTCAGTACAGTTGAAAGACCGGAATTACTGTAATAGTACCTATTGTTATAGGATGGTTTCGGCCGGGACTTAAGTATCTCACGTTTCGCATCGAGATATTCGAGATCAATAATCGTCTTCAAAGTTCCTTACGCTCATTTTGCCACAAGAACGCCATTCTGGCCGCTGAGCACCATACTTAAGTTAGCTATCGCATCGATCAGGCAGGGTCCCGTCAACTGCAGTCCCGCGATAGTGTAGCAATATGCAATCAGTCAGCCGCGGGGAGTGACAGCTCGGGGATAACCGGCGCTCGGCTGACGTTGATTGCTTGGACACTACAAATATCGGAAGTGAACATGCCACAAAAATTGTATCGTAGATTTAAAAAGTAAATCTTGGCACTATTCTCACCGCGAGCGCCCGGCGTTGATAGCTGATAGCTGTGCGAGTATCGCCGTGTCTCTTTTATTTACACGGGAGTGCGTATCTTTTGTTCGTGTTTATAGCCGATAGTTCATAGCTTAGTAGCTCGCGGTGAAACCAGTGCCATAGGTTTGACTTTCATGTATTTGTTCACTTTTCTAATATTAAGTCAGGCGCGGCACTTGCCCCTCTTGCACTGGACTATGCCCATGTAGGTAACGGGGAAAAGGATAGTAATAATTTTATCTGACGGATTTATTATCCGGGTATTGTAAAACAGGCCGTAAATGTTTTAGTATTGATAAAAACACAACCAGTAACCAGCAACTACCGAGTATTATTAAAACTACAATAAAATGTTTCATACCATCTTATTGAGAAAAGTACTTAGGCAGAGATAGTGTCATGAGTCATGAACGAAAATAGATTTGAAACGTTTCAACAAAACCAGTTAGCTGCTAGTGCTACTAGCGTAAGTCGCGTCGCGCGTCTTCTAAATTACTCTTCCACTTGCATCATCTCGGATTAAGCCACTAGGTAACACGAATTTAATTGGTAACAATGTATGAACTTAATAATATACATAAACATAGGCATGTAATCCAAAAGATAACTGTAAAGATATTTATCCGGTACATTTAGTATGCATTAGTACACAAGTGTATCGGAAGGCCAACAGGTGACCGCTTATCTGATCACTCGCCACCGCTGACGCAGACTTGTTGCGCCTCTTCCGACGACTCTTTTAATGACGGCTTTTAGGTTGCCCTCTTTTGTGCTCGGCTTTTATGATATTGTAGAGTTAATTTCGGTAGTACACTGGAATAATAAAATATTTTAAAATAAAAATAAAACCGCCTTCAAAAATTAGCCCGAACTAAAAAGTAAAAAATAATTTTAGTTCCTACTTCTTAGGATTTCCTACCCAAACCTTTAAACTTTTTGTCCTATTAATTGAAATAAAATATTATGGCTAGGTATCCTACAGATTTCTTAGAAGTCGGTGCCAAGCCAAATACGTTCATAGGTATATACAGTGTGAGTCTTTATAATGTGCACATCGATAAATCTAGGAAAGCACACTTATCGACGAAAAAATTAGAAATAAAATTTTAACTCAATTTTTGGATTTTTTATGAATTTTTGAAAAAAATCAACGCCGTTTTGTTCTTCTTGTAAAGAAGATGTCTTATCTCTTAGATTAGGTAATTTTTCACAACCTAATAAAAACAATAACAATAAATGATAGCAGGTTGTGGTATTTAAGTGACAAAAACTGCCAAAACTTATCGCATAAGTTTATTATTACGAGGTTTTCGTCGAAGTTCTGGCTGTTTTCAAACGCTTTTTTTTAATTGTGTAAAAATTCTCAAAGAAACGTCCAATTTACCAATACTTTTTATGATTTCATGTTAAACTACATCGTATTAGCTTTCGAACAGTAAAATTACCACGCTGCTAACTGACATACATCATTAGTAATCAGCGGCTAAACAAAGGGCTTGCGCAACTTGTCCAAACACGCGCGCTGCGTGCACCCTCATTAAGCAGATAAAAACCTTATCTGCTACTATCATAAGAGGGTGGAGATTAAGGAACGGGAGAAGGTAAAAGTTTCTGATAGGAAATAAAAATACTCTGACGATGACGGCGTAGTGAGCTGGACAACCGTCCATTTGCAGAAACATTCTTCGGCGCAAATCCAGGCAGAGATCTTCAGTAATTCGGGCAAATCGTCTGTTAATAACTCCAAAAATCTTGCTGCATTCAAGGTTCTCGGCAATATCACTGGCCCAATTAACTTGTCGTCAATAAGAGCCGCCCAAACGTTAACCGAGAACCGTACTTGGTACCCAGATGAACGTTTCAATTTGTTGTTTAGCTTTGTTTAGCCGCTGATTACTAATGATGTATATCAGTTAGGAGCGTGGTAATTTTACTGTTCGAAAGCTAATACGATGTAGTTTAACATGAAATCATAAAAAGTATTGGTAAATTGGACGTTTCTTTGAGAATTTTTACACAATTTAAAAAAAAGCGATTGAAAACAGCCAGAACTTCAACGAAAACCTCGTAATAATAAACTTATACGATAAGTTTTGGCAGTTTTTGTCACTTAGATACCACAACCTGCTATCATTTATTGTTATTGTTTTTATTTGGTTGTGAAAAATTACCTAATCTAAGAGATAAGACATCTTCTTTACAAGAAGAACAAAACGGCGTTGATTTTTTTTCAAAAAATCATAAAAAATCCAAAAATGGAGCTATAATTTTTTTTCAAATTTTTTCGTCGATGAAATTAAGTGTACTTTCCTAGATTTTTCGATGTGCACATTATAAAGACTCACACTGTATTAGATAGAGCTTTGTAACTTACTGTCACTCCGATTATGTTTTTATCAACAGAATGATCTACCTTAGTCATTTTGATGAAAGCATAACCGGAGTGACAGTAAATTACAAAGCTCTATCAAATACAGTCATATACTCGCGAAGTGAACATATTTGGCTTGGCACCGACTTCTAAGAAATCTGTAGGATACCTAGCCATAATATTTTATTTCAATTAATAGGACAAAAGGTTTAAAGGTTTGGGTAGGAAATCCTAAGAAGTAGGAACTAAAATTATTTTTTACTTTTTAGTTCGGGCTAATTTTAGAAGGCGGTTTTATTTTTATTTTAAAATATTTTATTTTTTGCTTTTTAGTATTGTAAAATCGTTATTTAGTATGCGTAATACTTATAATTAGAATGTACTGCACTGTAATAGGCCAGAAAACCTGAACTGGATAACTTAAATATTCAAAGAATTATCCCATTATCAAGGAGATATACATTGTATCATCAGCAGGTATGAATAATTTCAAAGATTATAGGTAACAGACTTAGCATGCCTATATTATTTAAAGTATCACTAACCGCTAAGCAACATGTCATAACTACTAAGTAAACACTTGAATAGATCTCGAAAATGTATGACAGTTGTTAAATTCAAAGAATTATCCTCCAACTCCTAATCGTTAAGGAGTTATACCTTTCGTCATCAGCTCACCAACATGAGACTATGACCACCTAAAGGCAAATACTCAAATAGCTTCCAAAATACATGAACTATGTTATATTTCAAGAATTATCCCCCAACTCCTAATCTCTAAGGAGTTGTACCTTCCATCATCAGCTCACCGAAATGAAACGATGACCACCTAAACGCAAATACTCTAATAGCTTCCAAAATACATGAAATATGTTATATTTAAAAAATTGTCCCCCAACTCCTAATCTCTAAGGAGTTGTACCTTTCATCATCAGCTCATCAACATGAAAGGATGACCACCTAAAGGCAAATACTCAAATAGCTTCCAAAATACACGAAATATGTTATACTTAAAGAATTATTCCCCAACTCCTAATTGCCAAGGAGTTGTACCTTCCATCATCAGATCACCAACATGAAAGGATGACCACCTAAAGGCAAATACTCAAATAGCTTCCAAAATACACGAAATATGTTATACTTAAAGAATTATTCCCCAACTCCTAATTGCCAAGGAGTTGTACCTTCCATCATCAGATCACCAACTTAAAACGTTCATGACTAGACGCAAATACTTGATTCGTCTTCGAAAATAAATGAAAAATATCATGTGTGCCTACAATATTTGAAGAGTTCCCTCGATTTCTCCAGGATGCCATCATCAGATCTGAATTCGGTGACAATGGGACCAACTAGAAGGTATACCCTTTCAAACAAAAAAAGAATTTTTCAAATCGGTCTACGCGTCTTCGAGTAATCGGGGAACATACATAAAAAAAAAAAGATTTCGACGAATTGTTAACCTCCTCCTTTTTGAAGTCGGTTAAAAAAGGCTAAAGAGGACGTATTGGCACCATGCACGGGTGGTGGGCGTTCGACAAACGATCACAGTGTTCGCTGTGACTAAAATTTACACTTCGCTTTAGACATGAGAAAATAAAAAATGTTCTATATCAAATTCCTTAATTGGGTTAAAATGTGACCATCCGAAGATTTTTTTAATTTACCGTCAAGAACGTAAGTAAAATTTCAGTGTGCACACTCTATTGCGTGGTAGGAACTTCTAATTTGAAATTTTTGGTTGGTATTTAATACATTTAGTCTTGTAAAGTTAAATATTGTGCATTACTACACAATTTTTGTTACAGATTTCCACTGTACTGACAAACAAATAAACATTATGCCAGAATACACATAAGGACATAACTTAAAATCAATGATAAAGTCGCGTTGACCGTACATCCTAGATAAGCGAGATCTGCCATAAATGTAGACTTAGTAAGTAATATACAAAAATTAGGTACGAAATATCAAAATTAAAAATATCACCATTCAATATTGGATATTCAATTAGTCTAATTAAACTGTTTTGGATATTAAATACTGGTTCGCGAGGAAAGACCGGAAACTGAATGACGGATCGATGACGTTGAAATATTTCGAAAAGCGATGTAATAAAATGTATCCCAGATTCGGCGGAAATGGCCTGTCTCAACAGGCCATTTCCGCCGAATCTGGGATACATTTCAATCATATACCTGACACGAGCGAGTCAAAACTGCCTCCACTCGTACAGTGCTTTTTCAGTATGAAAATATAACACATAAAAAATTGTTTTGGAATGTTCGATTGTGCTCTTTCAAAATGATATCCCACCCGACCTAGTAACTAGACTTTAAAATTATTTCCCCTCTTCTTCTCAGGCATTTTCCGTAGTTAATAAAAATTAAATATAGTTCAATTAGGATCGGCTCTGTCATACTAGTTCATAAATCTTTAGGCACTCAACAGTAAAAGCAGGACTCGTCGAACGTAGATCGTGGCAGCTATCCAGCGAATACTTCCCGATTCGTCGGAATCCTGTTTTGCCGGATTCTTGTTTTGTCAGATTCTTGTTTCGTCGGAAATATTAATATACAATAAAATCACAAAGGAAACATGGTCTTAAATTTTCTTATTGTATGAAATGATCTGCTTCTGGCCGTTTTCACAACTGCGATTCACAACGAGGTTACATTGAATAACAAATAAACATTTTTATTAGTGTAAATAAGTGTCTGCCTTTTATTTTATAGATAGGTTAAACCGCGATATTTTTGTAGTATTTCTTAATCAAAAAAACGTGACGAATCCAGAATCCGACAAAACAAGAATCCGGCGAAACAGGAATCCGGCGAACCGGGAAGTATTCTATCCAGCGCCTCTACCGCGAACTTTGAAATCCGCAAATTTCGAGGATTTGCCTCTCCCATCCTAATGACTGGAATGACGCCTTCGTCGAAGTAACAGGGAAAATACTCGAAATTAACGAATTCCGATTTTCGCGGTAGTAGGCCAGGCGCCGTAAACGAAATTAATGCCAGCTGTTTATTTAAAGCTAATCGCTTGTTTGTAGAGTGGCGTATCTGTTTCATTTATCTCTAATTGCTGCTTAATAAATACGATCATTGTTTAGTAAGTAACAATAGGGACGTTCTGATTTTCCGTCGGCTCCCTAAATCCTCTTGTTTGGAATGGGTCGGCAACTCGGCAGCAATGACAAAAATGTCTCCTCTGAAACTATAGGCGTACTTATATGTATACTTAGGTACATCCACGTGCTTCCTTGCCCCCTTAAATTGCAATTCATTATACAGGGTGCTCACGAGAATTGCGACAGATTTTAGCTAAGCATTGTTGTAGATGTCAAAATAAACAAAAATAATAAAAAATATTGTGTGACATAATGTAAAATGACACCAAAAAATACATTTTAGACTTTTTGAGTACTTCTCAACATGGCCACTTATTATCATAGCAAAAATTCGTCAATATGCTTTTTTTTTTTTCATTTTTATGTTAGTAACAGGAACAGGTAGTTCCGTTAAGTTATTTTTTTATTGCCAGGCAAAAGGTGTGGTAAGAGAACACATAGTGGTAAAGTTGTAATCAAAAATAAGTTTCAGGACGAGTTACAACGAAAACTTATTCCGAAAAAAGTTTGATTATCTGTGAAATCAAGGCGAAACCAGTAAATTTTATAAAACATTAATAACTCTAAATATGTTCAGGAATACACCATTAAAATCTGTATCGTAATAAAATTACCTAAGTTGCAAATAATGGGTCAGCAAGTAATGAGTTTGTTGAGTTTGTTTGCCACATCAAAACTTCAATAGGGAACTCTATTTAAATTTACAAGGAGGATTTTGAAAACCTAGGTTGTAATAATAGATAATTAAATAAAATTATAATATAAAATTAATAAAATAGTTCGGACATTAATAATTACTTTAAAATTAGTAAAACAATAAAATAAATAGAGAATAACAATCTAATTCATATAATTATGTAATATATATTATATACATTATTATATTTATGAACGATGATTACATTAAAAACGACTGGCATCATTAATTAAAAATGCAAAAAAGAAATGAACTTTTGAAATGAAGATAATTAGACTAATTTAATCTTCGAATTCAGCTACCCGAGTCCAGTAAACTTTATTTGGACGAGGTCCAGATTAAATAGATAAATATATAGCTGGGTTGATCAACTTCTTTGTTTCTTTATTCAGCCCTATTGTCAAAGGGACATTATGTACAGTAGGCTTAGCACAGGATTAGTGCGACATTATGTCGCCGCGAGATAGACTATCCATAGTATCCATCCCTATTTTATTCATATAATAAGTAAAACATGGAAAATCTATCTCGCGGCGACATACTGACATACCAATCATGTGGTAAGCATACTGGACAGGGTGTAAATATAATACGGTCGAAGTTATTAACGGGGGTTATTATAGAACATATACAGGGTGGGAACGAGTATACCGACAGACTTTACCAATACATTCTTGATGACAAAAGAAGTAAAAAAAAATATGACATATGTCATTTCCGAACAAAAAAAAATTTTTTTTTTCTTTCTGTTTTGTGATAATTAGATTTCTTTTGTACATGACCAGTAATAAATTGTAGGGAAAGATTTTTTTTTTCAGTGTTTTTGATTTTTTTTTGTAAGTTTAACATTTTTCTGAAACTTTTTTCTCATTTTCTCTAACTTTAATCAGTGTGTATGTCGAGATGAAAACTATTACTGTAAGAATTTTAATCGTGCAGGCATTTTTCAGTGACTTTTGATGAAAATAGTTTTTTGAATAACATGTCATTATCTCTTAAACTAAGCTGAATCCAGAAAAGTTCATATGACATTATAGCCTCAAAATGTGTTCAGGAATACACCTTTCAAGTTTGTCGGTATACTTACTAGCCACCCTGTATAGTACATTTAGACAAGTTTTACTCAAAATTACAATAAAAAATATCCATACAAAACAATTCGGCACGCAATCTACACATGTATGTAAAGTCACAATTTTATTGACTATTCGATAAGCTTTCTTAAGACACATCCATGGCAACAATGGTCATTCAAAAGGTGATTCGCCAAGCCAAAAATCGTTTCAAATACAACCGAGGTGGGTAGGAACAAGGCTAGTAGCTCACCCGCTTTAATTTCGGACATAATATTTTATTCAGTGCAACGGCATTACGCTTCTGCCGCTTATACAAGTCAATAAATAACTGAATATTTTTACATTAATTGGTTCAAATCCTGGCTCGTACCAATGCGTTTTTCCGAAACTTATATACATAAATACGGAATATCAGATGATATTTACCATTTAGCTTTCGGTGAAGGAAAACATCGTGAGGTAACCTGCATACATCGCGAAGAAATTCAAAGGTGTATGTGAAGTTCCCAACCCGCTTAGGGCCAGCGTGGGGACTATAGCCCCATCCCTCTCATATGTGAGAGGAGGCCTGTGCCCAGCAGTGGGACATCATATTAACAATCTCTACGGTCTACAATCAATGAATTCCCCTATAGTAACCTTAACATCAAAACTGTTAGCAACGCTGATGTGTGACATTTCTAAAGTTGGAAACGTCAAAAAGCTACTTTAGTTTCTTATATTTTTCATTCCGTTTGTTTGACGCTTACCTATACGACGGTAAATGTCGTATATAGCTCAGTCGGTAATGAGACTAATGAGCCTGCTTGCAAAGCACGTGTGATACCAGCAGAATCACCTCGTCTTTAATAAAAATATATGCATCAGAGTGTAGCTACAGTATGCCGACATAATTCTACGACTAATTGTATGAATTCAGGGTGTCCTTGTAAAACTTAAAGTGGCTCTACTGCAATTCTCCCAGTATTACCACCAATGTAGTATATTTACCACACGTACTATTTACACATAAATGCCATCATCAACGAATTCTCCTTTAATTCTGCATGTTTGTAGTTTAAAATATATATCATTTTAATTCATTTATAAATTTAAAGACACTATCCTTCTGGTAATCATTGCAATCACGTTGCAAAGCTGCCGGTCCGACAAATGAACATAAATAAAATAGAAAATAGTGTATTGATTCAATAAAATAACAAACAGTTTATTTTTATTTATACTGTAAGAGCCTTACTAGAAAAGTAAGAAAACACAGATTAACTAATGTACGAAAGCGGCTACTTATCACCTTAGAAGATTTACAGCGTCTGCATCTAGCATATTGACGGGACTGGGATACACCCACGTTTATTCTTCCGAAATATACCTTTATTCCTACCGACATAAGGTTGATTTTGTGTCCGTAATCTATCAGTGTAGAATGTTGAGAAGGTCGGTGAATATGGACTCGACTGGGGATCGGGAAATTTATGGGGCCTCGAGGCAGAGTAGATTCGGAGTATATGGAAAGAATGCATCCATGCTTGAGATTTATCATTCAAGATTCATAATGCTGAAAAGGGTGAAGATTTAAGTAAAAGCATTTTATGCATGCGTTAGCTTCCTTTTACCCGGTGGTTTGAATTTGTTGAATATTTTTGTGTCTTGTACAAAATATTGCAGACGGGTTTATAAACATTTAGGCCTACCTAGGTGTTATAACACCGATGCTTTTTTTATCCTTTTTGTAGTGGGTGACAGACAAAATAACAAAAAATTCAAACGACCCCGAAGTAAGATTTTTGCAGTTAGGTTTCATATCTGGGTTAATTGGGTTCACCAATTTTTTGTCATTGATTTTATAATCTTACTTTGTTCGATTTCGTTTATTATAGTTTTTTTAATCTTTAAAGGCCCCGATGGTAAACCTGAGGACCTACAGTCAAGTGCCAAAATATGTATCGAAAGAATCCTCTTCTAAATGATTATGTTATTACGTTTTTATCGCATAGAATTGAAGTGAGTACCCAGGTATTTTTATACACACCTTATTTTGCCTTTGACTGTACCACAAAAATCACTAATTCGAAGCTACTGCCTCTTTCATGCTAGTAGTTTCGAATTTATAATAATTGATAAGCTGATACCGTTTTATACATTTATCAAATTACAATTCTTGTGGAACAATATAAAACATTATCCCTTTGTCTTTGATGGACTCGTTTTTCTTTAGTATCTTCAGACGCAGAAACTCACCATTATTTTCAAAAATATAGATATTTACTTACTTACCTCCAAATTAAGATGGGGACCCAAGTAAGTGTTCTCTCAGTGTAAATCTCTGATGGTGGTTAGTGCCCTTAAAGACTCCCTGTCTTGGTGGTAGCCTGAGTTTAATAGGTACATTTCCATTGTTTGACTTCCGACGTAATTCCAAGTTTATTCCTCCGATGAGGCACCTGAGGTATTTTAACAAATAGGTGAAATATGTCCCCATCAAATTGCGTAAAAAATGTTTAATATTAGGATTATAATTTAATATATCTAACTTGTGACTCGAACATATTCAAACATAGTCGAAATATGTCGAGCAATCATCGACTTAAATTACGTGAACGCAATTCGACAATATTTTAGAATATTATTTTTTACTGTTGATTCTGTACCTACATGGCTCTATAATAAAGAATTAGTCAATGACGCGAAGAAGCATATGGATTTAAACTTTCATAATTATCATTGTGGTATTTACAAAAAAAATCTTTGAAACTAAGCCAAAACAAGATAATTCCATGCGACATAACATTCTCTAAATGTGATCAAGCATAAACCGTTAGTCTCTCGCGCTCCTCGTGGCAACTTTGCATAAATACCCAGTGTTTCTCATCCTTTCACTATAAAACGTTGCCATTTCGCTACATGTAATTCGGATATATAGCAGCAGACTGCAGCATTGCTACCGTGCATGGTTCGCGTCTACTGGGACGCGCGGTACAAAGACTGCAGATAGCGTTGCATTTGTCCATGTTGCGTTCTGTGGAATGGAGCCGCATTGTAGAAGCGAGAATTTCTGCAGCGTGTAAATTGATTTCGAATATTTGTAAGACCGCGTGTGAGTGTGTAGATGTAAATAATTTTGTAGCAACAAGATATGGTAAACGTATCAATGCAAGACACCTCAGTGTTCAATAGAAGGCATCCAAATTGATCGTCATTCCTATTCGTATGATGAAGAAGATTTAAAGACGCCTTGTAGATAATCTAAAACATACACATTTTAAGAATATAGGTTCGATAATGATTTAGGTGTGTGACTTATATAAAAAATAGCAATTGTATTCTATTCTGGTCAGCGTTAATTCCTAGGTACCTATTGTTTAATTGTGAAAGGATTTATATTTATCACCATCAGATAAATTCTTAAGTGTAGGTATATAATATCATTACATATATAAGATTGAAATAAATATCTTTATTCAAATTCATATTTCAAATCAATATCTTATTTATGCTATAAGATAATTAATCAAATATATTGATGAAGTCAACTAAATCTAAAAAAATAATTAGAAAAATAATTTTAAATCATAAACTTAATTAAAATTAAACCTAAAAAAACCTTAAAACTCATTTAATCATGCATTTTTCAATTTTTCTGGGAGATGAATCATATTTGTAATCCTATAATGTTTATATCCTATAATGTGTATATGTATATATGATCATTCCATAAAGACAACGTTAACATTAGTAAACACTTCTCAGCCCACCCCGAAGTTTACGCGTGTTATTTATCATCGTATCATTCCGCGCAAAATAAACCTCCCAAAAGTGCCACCACAAAGAAGCAGGTTCACGAAACGTCTTTTTAAAAGGCCTAAACGAATTTCCCGAAAAATGCAAATCACAGTACACTCCGGGGCGGAAGAAATGGATAATGCGACCCCATTATGAGGTTTACACTTTCTCAACCTCTTATCTCGTGTATTTACATAAGGACCTTATTACAAAGCCGCACGGTTGCATTTGTAATCTGGTTTTAGCAGGAAACAGTTTGGATACGAGCTTTTGGGAGAAGCTTGAAGAACGCGAAGCGTGGCGGCCGTGCAATTTGTTGCAGTGTCAAACACACATGTCTCTTTGTGGGGTGGGTCGGGTAAGCTATGCGATTCGATGTCATTGTACTGTTTTTTAGATTACTGTTATTAAACTTGAAATTGTCTTCACTTTTAGCGTAAGGAGTTAGCGTAAGAGATGTCAGGTGAATGTTTTTTTATTGCGTAGGAGGCAAAAGCGTAGGTACTCTTAATGTCTGTTGGTACGCATTCACTTGCCTGTCACTCTTTTGAAGTACCATGAACCCTTAATTATTGACATTAGGTATACAAATATTATTCCCTTACTTTCAGCTCCTCAGCTCAAATACTTCTATAACAAGGGTGATTATTTATCGATTAATACCGAGATTGCCGCTATAGACTGGGAATCTGAGTTTTCTAACCGTACTTTAGACCAATCAATGGATTATTTTTATAGTGTTTTTAGGAACCTAAGAAATAAATTCATACCAAGTAAATTAATTAAAAAAGATAATTATCCAGTATGGTATTCACTCCCTTTAAAAAAGTCGATCAAAGAAAAATATAAATATATCAAAAAATACAAAATATATAAAAATAAATCGGATTTGTTATCCTATCAGGTTCTTAGGGATAGGGTACGAAAATTAGAGGATAAATGCCTCTCTGATTACATGCAACGTGTTGAAAAAAATCTAGTCTCAAACCCAAAGCAATTCTGGTCCTTTGTCAAGTCTCGTTCCTCCAGCCATGGTCTCCCTAGCAGTCTCAAACATGGAAATAAAATAGTTAACTCTGGCTTAGAAATATGTAACGCTTTTGCTGAATATTTTTCTTCAACTTTCACAACATCAAACAGGGCTAGCACTAATCGTGCTACTTATCCTGGTGTCGATTCGCCAGCTTGTTTAAACGGCATTAATGTTGGCCCGGATATAATTATCAATATACTACTTAAGTTAGACCCCGCTAAATCAGCTGGACCTGATGAGTTACCTGCATTGTTCTTAATTAATTGTGCTAAAACCCTAGTGTATCCTATCGTCTTACTCTTCCGACGTTCTTTCGCTGAGTGTTCAATACCGTCCATTTGGAAGTCCGCCTTTATCACTCCAGTCCATAAAAAGGGCCCTAAAACGAATATCAGTAACTATAGACCTATATCAAAATTATGTATATTGTCGAAGGTACTGGAAAAGGTTGTATTCAACCAAGTCTATAATACATTTAAACATTCTTTTAGCGCGTATCAACATGGTTTCTTACAGCGTAGGTCTACTGTATCAAACCTAGTATTATTAAATGACTACGTGACTGAAGCTATGGATGGCGGCTTTCAAGTGGACGTAATATATACAGATTATAGCAAATGTTTTGACAAAATTGACCACGGGCTATTGATATCCAAATTATATGACATGGGAATTCACGGGGATTTACTGAGATGGTTTGCTTCGTATATTGATAATCACTCTCAGGCTGTAGTAGTGAACAATTATATGTCTGGCTGGGTGACAGTTCCGAGCGGTGTCCCCCAGGGCTCCTTGCTTGGTCCACTATTATTTAACATATTTGTTAATGACATAGGCAAGTGCTTCTTGCATTCTAAACTTCTTTGCTTTGCTGACGATATGAAAATATTTACCAAAATCAAAACTTTTAATGATTCGTTATTATTACAATCTGATCTTGAGCGTCTTGATGAGTACTGTCTCGAAAACAGATTAGAGCTTAATCCATCTAAATGTTTCTCAATTACTTTCACAAGGCAGCGTAAATTAATTTCTACGTCATATAAAGTGAGGGGGCAATTTCTTGATAAGGTCACGCATATGCGGGACTTAGGTGTAATACATGACTCCAAACTTATATTTGATAAACATATTGATGGTATAATAAATGGAGCACTTAAGGCCCTTGGCTTTATCATGCGTAATTCTATCTATTTTTCACAGGCTAAAACCCTTAAAGTATTATATTGTACATACGTAAGAAGTAAACTAGAGTATGCGTCGCAAATCTGGAACCCTTGTTACAATACTTATATTGACCGCATCGAACGTGTGCAGCAAAAGTTCTTAAAATATTTATGCTTTAAACTTAAACATCCCTATAGTTCCACAGATTATGTTAGCATTTGTAAGAAGCACCACCTAGTACCCCTGCGAGGACGTCGTGAAATAGCCGATATTACTTTTCTATTAAATATCACTAGTGGCGTAACTGATTGCCCTGAGCTGCTGGGTAGGCTCTCTTTTGTTACCCCCTATCGTTCTAAAAGATACCATCCCCCCATATCCTACAAAACTGCATCTTCCAATTATAGACAGAACAGTTACATGATTCGTGCTAGTCGTGCATTGAATAGGTTGTCAAAGGAATTAGACATTGATATATTTAACTGTAAAGTTCATAGTGTGAGGCAAAATTTGGTTGAGCGGTATTTCGTGTGAGCCTGGTAGGAACCTTGCTGATCTGTTTTCGCTTCCTTCAGTCTATTACTGTATGCAGTAGGTATTGTATGTGTCCATATTATTTACTGTGTCTTCAGTAAAAAAATTGTATAGTTCGTGAAATACAAATTGGTAACCTTCTACCTACATTATAGTAAAAATAAACATTAAATTTAAATTTATATTTCTCGAACTATATATATACATACATTTTTTGATAATATAATAATGTTTGTTTGTTTTTCTTTTAACAATTCGCATGTGTGTCTGCGAATGTGCTCAATCATTCGCTATGTGTTAATTTGTTCTATCACTATATGTGAGTTCCTGTAATTGGCTTTCTGTTTGTATTCTTACTTACTATTTAAGATGTGAAGCTGTTGGTTCTCCTTAAATAAAATAAAATAAAATAAAATAAAAATAAGTGTTCTCTTGTACTTATTATGGTACCGTGTTTAATCGTTAGTCGTTGTTGCCGTCAGGTTATAACAAGTATGTAAGTGCGAAAGTGACGAGTAGCACGATAAATGGTAAACGCGTGACCGTAGTAAGTCACCTGGTTTTGGGAATGTCGTTATGATATGTTTCAATCTGCGACCATATATAACATGGACATCTAACGCTAGCTCAAAAATGCCCCCAAAAATAATTGTTCAATTGTGCCAAGATGGGCAGGACATAGCGCTTTTCTTAACTCCGCGTATATATCTTTGACAAATGTTTATAGAATATAGCCAATCAAAACTTTGATGGACCAATAACAATTATTTTAAATGGTTGCAGTTTTTATAGGTTGACATTGGAATTCATTACCGTCATGCATTGAAGAGGGCGTGACACTTGTCAACCAAAATTCAAGACCGTTTTTGAAAGGCAATTTAGTATGGCGGGCGGCTTCCACGTTTTATTTGTTCGTAGGTTTTGATGTTCTTGTATGCTCACTAATTCAATCGTACGTACAAGTTTAGCGCAATCGTAGTAAAAGTCATTGCGACTGCAAACAAAATGAATTATTTTCTCTATGAAACAACAAGCCCTTCTAAAAGTGCATTCCTCAAATGTGCTATTTTAATAAAGTTTATGGTATGTTCGGTAATATAGCTACAGTATATACGATTAGACACATAATTCTTTTATTTTATTATTATATTAGCTCCCGAAATAAGTACAAATACATGTGTGTTTAACAATGACAATTTATTACCCGTTCAATCTTACTCTTCACAAAGGGACCTATGATAACACAGACCTTCGAGCTTCAAGCAAGTTATTCGTCAACGAGAACTCCACTTCACTGCATAGGGTCTTTTATCCTTTGGCACTGAAATATTCGCATTTATAGGCTGGCATGAAAATATTTTATGTACCTTAGTCACGTGCTTCGCCCGTGGAGTTTTCTTATAATTTAAAGTTGCCGGCGAAAGGCCGCTTGTGAAAAAACTGTATTAGGCAGGTTATTTAAAAGTTCGTTAAAGAAGTAATCATTGTTAAAATATAGCCAATAAAAAGTACGTGTTTCTATTTATAACTCAGCCTGTCTCACGGCCTATGATTGCCTCTTTACGGTCGGTTACCGTCTCGTTCTAATACTTGAATCTAAAAGGGACGCGTGACTCGATAGACGAAAAAAGAGTGAACATCATTATGCGATTACAGGTGACTAAAAGTTAAAGTTCTGGTTTATTATAAATATTAGATGTCATATACCAAAGAAAAACGACCAAGATCACCTATCTTAATAGGCCTGCACCTCCTATTCTTAATAGGATGTGCAGGCATGTATTGCTTACCCTCAGAGAATGGTCAAAGGCGCCTAGCCTTGTAAGGGATTGCATATACCCGAGAAATTTGACCGGTGGTTGCTAAGACCGAGTGGCCGAGGGGTACAGGCATCAGCCGCGAAAGCTGAGTACGTGGGTTCGATCCCCACCTCGGACATAGGTGATCTTGGTCGTTTTTGTTAAGTATATGACATCTAATATTTATAATTTATATAGTATTAAGTAGTGTGACTACTGGAGAAAAATTAAAAGTACAAATCAAAATATTTAGTTAATAAATAATTTGATTTGTTCGCAATATGTTCTGGTTTATTTTCAAATTAATAATAATGTGGATCTAGATAAAGACAGAGTAGTTTGTCACTCAAAAAATCAAATTAAAAACAATTCAATCTCATGTATCGTTTATCAAAAGCGAGGACAGAGGAGGACCACATACCAGTGGAGGCTTCTTTGTGTCCACGTCAAAAGGGACCGTGCGTTCTTCATCGCAGAACTAACAAGTTTGATCTAACTCTGAAACGTCGGATTCACATTTACGAATAAATCTACATGTTGTAGATATCTGAATGCATTCGCATCGCGGATGCAATTAGTCGCCAGCGCTCAAAGGCGCCGAGAGATGTGCATTTAGTACTCACTGTGGTCACATTTGGATGATATGTGATAGTTGTATTCCGCGCGCTAAAAATGTTAACAAACCTGAAAACTTGCATTGTTTAATAATCAAGTACTCTCAGTAGACAATCTAGCAATTATCAATTTATCACTAACTTTAACCTTAAATAGTGAGTTCACATACATTTTCAGTGAAAGTTTATTGATATTAATTAGTATTAACGTAAAAATAAATCTACGAACGTGATTCCAGATACTTTATTATTTGAATATATTGGGCTGAATAAATAACAGTACCTACTTTAGATATTATATGTATCTATTGTAATAACAGTGTTTCGTGAAATAATAAAGGAGTTGATATAAATAAGTACCTACTACGATTTTAGTTTATTATCTGTATGTCTAGTCCACATTCGTATAACAATATATAATTATCTATAGGTTGTAAATTTGATAGCGACAATACACCAGTAATAAGTAAGTACCTACAAACAATACTGACAAATTGTAAGAGGACCACCTTTGAGAGCTACACGCAATAAAATAGCCCGTCATTTATTAATTTCGCTAACACCTGGCTCCAATTTCACCACGCTGACAAGTGTGACAATTGTATCAAAATTTGACATATGTAGAATTATCGGTTTCACCACGATGACGTGCGACAATTGTAAAATACAATTGTAGAACACAATTGTCACGAGTAAACAGAGGGAAAAATGTATCAAATATATTATTACATTTATACTCAAACATCAATCAATTTTATTTCCACCTCAGCGGCTCGAGCATGGCATGGCGTGGCGGTTTTGCTACTTGAGACTAGTAAGCAATATGCAATTTTGCTGCGAGAGTGAGAAAAACTAACTTTTTATATTTCCGTATCGTTGCTTAGTCGCAGGTAATATTTTCATACTGCGGGGTGAATTACGAACTTTGAACATTGAAACTTCATTACATCCGTCACTTTCATTCCGTTGCTGAAAAAAGAGATAGATATTAAATATATCGATTCGTAGTCGAATGACGAAATCTTCGTAGTAGGCCCCCATTTTTTTTTTAAATGTTACATCTTGTGGACAGGCAAAAGCACTAGGGCATACTGCCTAGTAGGCGGCAAAAGCGGGTATGAAAAATATCGTTCGGATACGAAATAAAATTGGAGCTCGTGTTTATTTATTTATCGTATGGCATAAGTACATTGTTCTCTACTTAAATTTTTAAATTACTTAATTTGAGATAAGCAACAGCATCCGTCGAAAGAGTTAAACTTGTATTAACTTAGTACATTTCGATGCTAGTACGGAAGGTATGTCATTAGGTATTTCACGAGTCCCGAGATATCCACGACCCAAAGGCGAGTGGCAAGACTTGGGACGAGTGAAGAATAACATTTCCGCGCGTGCATCGAACGACGTTTTTCAAGACAGTTGCAAAAAATTAAAAAATGATCAACAATTTAAACAAAATACTTAGTTATGAGTTGTAACTTTGACAATGAACATTTTGTCGGACAAAATGTGTTTTTCTAGCTCCAAAACTTGCATTAATAATTTAAGGGGTAATAGATTTTCCTATTCAACCAACTCAAATGTTTTTTTTTTAAATACATAATTTATAAGTAAAAAGCAAGTTAAATGTATAAATCTTCACTTTTAATAACTTTCGTAACACCATGTTCGATTATCTGTGTATATAAATATTTAAATCGTATAAAACAAAAATAAATTGTTGCTTTTAGGTAGGTACTTAATAAACACGCTTGCATTTAAGAAAAACGCCTCTAGTTTGACAGGCGATTCGAGAGTTTTTCAATGTTCAATATAAAAAAAAACATTATTTTTAATGATAATGATTTTTTGCATTAGTAGTAGGTTTTTAGTTTTAATTCGTCTTGGTAAAGAAAAGTAAAAGCACTAGTGCGCAAAAACGAACTTTGCGCACGCAAAACTGCCAAAAAAGAGCAATTTTGGAGCAACTGTAAAAATAATATTAAACCTAAAAAATAATATAAATCTAATATTATTTTAATCATATGAGTATTTCATTATTCTTAAAATACAATGAATGAAGACAGCCATGATTCGTCGCGATTTCGATTACTATAATTTGTTTTTTTTTTATTGATAACGAATATTTAAGCCAAAATTAATTATTTCCTTATATCTTCTTCTCATTTGTGCGAATTCGTCAAGCTCACTGCTACTATCACTACCAGCGTCACTACTACTTGCATGGAAAGCCATTTTGAACTAGGTACGAACACGTGTATCATCAACAACGAAAAATTACTTACAATTGTCACGCAAATCCGACACATCTTTAATCACATGTCAAGATTCACCGACAATTCTACAAATATGTCGACTAAAAATAATAATTCTTGTTTCACAACATAATTGTAATACATACAATTGTACCAAAATGCCTATCATATTTGTAGGCATTTCTATAGAAAATATTTCTTAAAATTGTAATATGTCACCTGTCGCTTGACAATTGTAGCTCTACATATGTAACTTACAATTGTAGCCGTGGTGAAATTGGGGCCTGGCGAAACAACAAGTGACTTTCTTTGAAATCTATGTTTCAGATTAATTATAAGTATTTTTTCTCACGTACCTTATTACTTAATGGCCTGCTCATTTGAAGACATATTTAAAAACCTCTAGTGTAAGAGTATTTATTATAATTAATACATGCTCGAGCCTATACAACCCGTTAAGATTTGTTTAAGATATCGCTTCAACAACGGTAGACTATTGAATCAACTGAAGAACCTGCCCCATTTAATTCAATCGAGCAGGCACGGGCGATAGTATCGGGACATCAACACTCCCCGTTTCCTGACACGGAACAGAATGGATAATTTGCGTTCGGGTGCTGGTCCCTTTCCTAATGCAAAATACCTTTGCACCAGTATAAGTGTACGCTTTGGATACATTGATGTTACTAGGAATCTTGAGTCAAAGTAACGGTGCTGTGGGTGAACCCTTGAGTGTTCTGGGTCGCGTTGTTGGGAATAGGGCCCGTGACGCGCTGATGACTTGCCATGATTCTTGATGGGGTTTACCTTTATCTGAACTGTGAACATTTTTATTACGGTGGTTATGTGACTAATGACGGTAGGTAGAAGGGTTGTTATCAAGGAGGTTGGAACTCTTTGGCCGCCTATAGAGAGACGGCGTGACAGACAAAACCCGTGCCGCGCATATGCGTTTTACGCATATGTGCTGTCAGTACCTCTCGGGACGTCATGGGTATATAAACTATAAAAATATACCAAGAATGCCACATTGCTCTGTAATCTGGTGCAGGAACCAGTCTACGTACGTTAATAAACAAAATTCAAACGTTTCCTATCACAGGTAAGTAAAAAAAGTTATATTAAATTCAATATAAAATTAGTATGGGCGAGAGACATAGTGAAGAGACACGACGCTGAATTTGCTATCGATAGTCTATGTAAACTCTTACAACTAAACGGTGTTAGTAGAAATTCAAAATTTGTTCCCGAGTTATGGACGTTTCCTATGTATAAGTAAGTATAATTATGTGTATTTCTCTATTTAAGTACATATATATATCGTCGCCTAGCACCCATAGTACAAGCTTTGCTTAGTTCGGGGCTAGGTTGATTTGTATGAGACTGTCCCCCAAACATTTATTTATTTATTTATATTTAGCAATAATATAATATTTATTTAGAGTGCAGACAATGAAGCAACTATACAAAAACATATAGTTTAAGAAATTCTGACTTAATTTTTAGATTTCCTATAGAACCATGTGTCAGAGAACGCTGGATAACGGCGACTGGAAAGTTGAACTGGTTTCCGCAAAAACACGACACAATTTGTTCGGACCACTTCCAAAATGACTGTTTTGTAAAAACAAATCCGAGATCTATATTGTCATCCAATGCCTGTCCAACTTTAAAACTCCATCCTGCGTTTGACAAGGTAAGTTAGCTTTGCTAAATAATTTTATTATGTTTTAAAAGTAAAGTACCTTTTAAAGGATTTCTGATGTTATCTGTTAATACATATTAATTTAAGTATGTAATTTCCAGGTGTTTCTTGTCCCAAGTAACCCATCTGATAATATTTCAAGAAAACGTAAAACGGTACAATTTACGAATTTAAAAATATCTTTATACATTTATACATCTAGTTAATCTGTCCTCATATATAATACCTAAATTACCTAACCATCTAAACTCCTTACAGTTGATCGTTTAATTTTAGTTCCCATTTATAGTTACAATTTTCTTTTTGCGTTTTATAACGTAATATAAGTAGATATAGTTTGCACACCTTGAACAAACAAACCAATGCAAAGGTAACATACATTAGGTCTTAAGACCGCCTGTTGTTTAACCTCTGTCTAGCCTTACCCTTAACACTTGTTGTTTAACTTTAACCTTAAAGCTATCAGCTTAATGTAAGTAGGTACTTATTGTAAATATAAATTCAAATAAATGTATAAATTTTACTGTTTTTATATCATTCATAACGACATCATTTTAGTGAGATTTTAAAAATGAGAATGTTTGAATAGCTTTTTTCAAGTAACATTTTTAGTAAAATAACTGTTGGTTTTAATCTATCGATAAAAATATCGAGCCATACCACAACACTATTTACATTAACTTGTCAAAATTACCTGACACGGTCGATTTCTATGAAAATGACAGCCAAGGCCGCCTCTATCTCTAAGGTTACACACTAAAGAGGTCCGTGCTCTGTGGTTGTTATACTTCTTATCACATCAAATATCAATAGTCAAAGTCAAATTTTATTCTTTATTCAATTAGGCCCAGCAACGAGCGCTTTTGAATCGTTAAACTAAATAGCGTAGGTATAAGAGAAAAAAAAGCTACTTCCTATAATATATACGGGACAATGTTACACAAATAGACTTCGTCTTAATACGGTAAGCTCAAATATTTTCGTGGGTACTAAGCGATGCTATGTTTATAGATAAGTGGAAAATAAAACGACCATGATAAGATTTTTTTTGGTGAAACACACACAAAAGATACCCAAATCGGGATTCGAACCCGGGACTTTCTGCCTAGCAGGCAGGGTTTTTACCGACTAAATAGGCTACGGAGACTTTAAATTGAATAAGTATAAGAACAAGGAACATAACGCAAAAAATAATCCCATTTACATAAATCTATTAACGCCTTTACAGTCGATCTGTATTCTGGAGGGTTCAAAATGTGATTTACAAGAAAATTTATTCCGAATTTTATTCAATTACATTATTCATTAACTTTTTGTATATTCGACATAGACTTAAGCCAGTTTTATTATTAGGGTTTAGCTGAAAGCAAAGAGATTAATGTAAAATTCTTGACAACCAGAAATGTTCAAGAAAATGTTTCACCACCTACAAAGTGGATAATATGTTTGACACAAATATATAGATAAATTTAGGTGCCGCTGATTAATTAATAGTACATTACGATACAACGTGATGCTGATGACAAAGACTGGGCTCCTCTATTATTATCCAGTTTCCACAATCCTTTGCAACCTTCTTGGTGGCAATTGGCATTCTTCTTCATTTATTAAGCTCTTCCTCCACACAGTCTTCAGTCAGATTTTTAGACTTCTCATATTGAGCATTCTTTCATGCTGGGCTTGCAAAACGATATTAAGTTACACTTCACAATAGTAAATACGAATAGAAATGCAAATACTACGTTTATAGTTACCCAACGTAGATATATCAACGTAGGATTTTTATTTTGTTGTAGTTTTTTACATTTTTCCAAATTTGTACGTTTTTTACATTTTTTCTACTCAGAATCATGAGCTCTTTTGATCCTGATAGAAATAAAAAAATGTCCCAAAAAAAATTCCATTGAGTTACTGTTTTTCATACACTTTCTTAGACCGTAACTCACTGGAAAACAAAAAAATGTATAGAATTCTTCGGACACTTTTTTCTGCTAATGATGATCGAAAGAGCTCGCGATTCTGAGTAGAAAATATATGAAAATATCCAAATTTAGAAAATTTTAAAAAACTACAACAAAATAAATATTCGCCCAGTTACGTGAAATAACTCTAATCGAACGCAATCGTGATCCATATGGATTATGGATACTGCCAGATTCTTTTTCGGCCATATTCGTTTTATTCCGGAAATTTATAGGACAAAGCCACAATAAAATAAGCCATAAAGTGCCTTTTTGTTACACGACTGCCTCTAAAAAATGTAATGGATTCGTGTTTGTTTATTGTTTCCCATACGAGTACGAACGGGTTGGATTATGTGGAATCTATTCATAGAATGGCTGTTTTGGTGATTCGGTCGTTGATAAAAATAATTATGAACAAGGAATAGTATGAAGGTCCAAGGACTTTTGAGGAAACACTAGAATTAACTACAAACACTAAAGTTCACTAGGTAGGTACCTATTCTACTTATAACGTAATTTGTAACATTTTTCTGTATGTACACATATTTACGATTGAACGCTCTGACACTCGCTAAACTCCAGATAAACTATATTTTTTTAAAACAGACCCGTTAATGCTGAATCGCAAAAACAACTAAAATTGATTAGGTACGTATATCGTTCGATGTATCGGTATTAATACCTTAACCACTTTTTTTCATATATCTCAAAACAACATTTATATAAAGTAGGTACAAAACATCTAAAAATATAGGTCTGATTTTGTACGATTAAATGTCACTTGGAATAATGAAATATATTTATTGTTGGTATTTAAATATTTATAATCTGTTTAACCATATTACATGCGTGCCATTAAAACTACACTCATTCCAAGAAATTAAATCCAAAGTTATTTTTTCAAACGGTAGGTACTTTACCAGCGTGTTAACCCTTAAACAGGCCTGGCGATTTTTTCACTTTCGTATCCTGATTTCGGTAGATAATAGCGTCAATAAAAAACTAATTTCTTGTTTTTTTTTTAGTAACATTATTTCCAAAAAAAAAACCCGGTGGTCAATATACGCCCTGTGCTCGTCACTAGGAGGTCCACGTGTTCCGTATGTGGCCACTGCCCTGCTGGCGATACATTGAAGTTTTAAGGGGTAGCTGTTATGTTTAAATGTAATTATGGACAAAATAATACCACAATAAAAAGTAAGAAAAAAGGATATTTATTTTTACATTCAAACGCCATTTAGCAAAATCCGCTTCAAAACTAACTTATAATTATATACTTATAGTAAGTCTTGAGATGTTTAGTGGGTGGACCTACATGGTGTACAGTAATGAACTTACCCTTAAATTTCACATAAATGCCCAGCCGGGCAGTGGTCACATACAAACCACTTGTGCCAAACCGAAACGGGCAGAGGTCATATAGGGCCCACAAACTTTAAGAGCAAAAATTTTAAGTAAAAAACTATTACCGTGACCATTTATGACATACTACACTTACATTACCTTATATACTACCAAAATAAATCGACACATAGCACTTACCGTAATTTTTTTCGACACAATATTAGTATTTATCTGGAACAACACACAAAATCTGCCACTTTTTCTGTTTTTGAATTTGACAACTGAAACGTCCAAGAAATTTGTTCTGACACATCGATTTTGGGTGCGTTCAGAAATCTGTCAGTTAATAGACTATACGTCAGTGTCATTTAGTGGCCGATACAAGCATATTGCTCGTCAGAAAAAAATCATTTGTTAAGTGGCCGCTATGAGATCACAACCTGGTTAAGGGTTAACTAGCAATATAAAGTCAGGAGTACAACTGCAACAGATTCGATACAATTAAGTAGAGTGATTAAAGAACCGTCTTCGAATGCCGAGCGGCGTCGAGATAAATCCCAGAGCAAACATCGTTAGTTCCACGAGTGTATTGGCGCCAATCGATCGACCGAGAATGGGCAATAAATCTAACAAGTTCTGCTATTTTGTAATGACGTAGCATTACGTGTGTGTTTGCTAATATATTAGGAACGTTAGACATAATGAACTGAAACCAACCCTTCGTATGCTTAAAAGTAGGCCGAACTTGTAAATTTAGAGGATTTGTTTCTACCACTCTAACGAGGCCTTTGTTGGAGTGACAGAGACAAATCATCGAAAGCTCTCCGCAAAACAATACATAATTTGTTTTATGAAAGTAAAACATTCGATTATTCTGATAGGCACGTATTGAATAGACAGCCTTAGTAACAGCTCTTCTTTTTAAATTCATCCAATGGCTCTCCATTTGAGATTTAACTATTGCATTTGGATCGCTTGAATTGTCGGATATTTCGGATTAGCTATTTTAATCCTCGCCAGTTAAACGGTGTGCAGTATTCAACTGTGCTTGATATTCGAATCATCTGCTCGTTTAGCTGTATGGACATAAAATGAAAATACAGTAAAAGTAGCTAAATTCACTTTAATTTCAAATACTACGGTCTGAGTCATGTCTTTCTCACATTCCAATTACAAAAATACCTTCAAAATTCTGTTCTCCCATAGCAAATCCATCCAGCAAAGGCGAAATCAAAAAGTTACCAGGACGGCATAAATAAACACATGGAAGCCGTAAGTAAAACTAGTAAAAAGTCAATAAAACGGCAGTCCGAGGCGTCCGCATCGCGTGACCATGCTTCAAAGGGCTTTGTTAGACTGGCACTGTGAGTCTTGAATAGGGCTGCCAACCAAAAATCACAGATATGCGGGACATTCGCGATTAAATTGCGGGACTTGGCTATACAATGCGGGACGGGAATAACATAAACATTAAAAAACAATGCTTAATTTCAGATCGTTTCAATTTAGATGCACCTAACGCACCCAACGCAATAATTCATATTTTGGCAGTTATACACGTTCAGTGCACTGTGCTCGCGGGCTATTGGTGCGGACGTCGCGCTATATTCAAATTAACATGACGAAATCTTAAATTGCTTTCATTTACGTATTCATATTATTATTTTAGTATTTTCAGTTTAGTATTCCGTAAAAAGCGGGACAAGTGG
>JALPQI010013966.1:0-30744 GCA_025490895.1 Thaumatotibia leucotreta
CGGAACTGTGTTTTTAGAATAACCTCGATATAGCTTGTTGTAGTATTCAACATTTTATGTACTTATTAACATCATATTTTTTAATTACTCCATTAACAAAAAAATATAAACCGAAGAATTCGAACCGTTCTTTTGTATGGAAACAAAAACCGATATCCGATCCCTGCGTGAAGTACGTATCCCAAAAACATCTCCTTCAGTATTCGAAGAGGAGATGAATGAATTAATAAATAGCATATCTATTTAGTTCGAGTAGAGACCAAGGTTTGGCAAACGCAGTGTAGTGTAGGTCGTCCACCTACAAGATGGACAGGCAACCTTATAATGTAAAGATCGCCGGGAGGCGCTGGATGGATAAAAAGTTCATAAATAGTAAATTTACTAAATACGATGCTAATAAAATATCATTTATACTAGCCCAATAAGCGACTAGGCGACTGGTCGTGTCGTGAGCGGCCAGCCTTAATGACTGCTGTAGATAGATAGATCAATATTTGACAATAGATGGAGCATAATGAAGCAACTGCATTATTTCACTCGATATATTGGTCATCTGCATGTCGTCGACCGTAGGTTCAATTAGGGTAAGGGACAAAATGTCGAAAATGAGTTAAGTATACAGTTTTGTTCAGAATTTTGCGCTTTTTCGAATGGTGTATATAAAAAAATTCTAGCTTTAAAAAAATGTTCCTTACCCTATTTTTTTTTAGGGTGTACCGGATCAAAATAGCTCCAAAAAATAAAGTAATAAGAAAAAAATTCTACACAGCTACTAATAATTAGTGTAATGTACGTAAGCAACCGAATTCAAACAAGGTAACCGGCCTTGCACTTAGGGAATGACACTTACGCGGTTTATTTTTGATGAGAAAATAACAAGAGTGTTATTACGCTAATAATTTTGGAATTGAAAAAAAATGTTTTGCCGATACCCTAAAGTGATTTGCGTGGATATTGAAATAATTGTTCCTTACTTTAATTTGCTCGCATAGTAATTTATACGATGTGTGCGTTACGCTAATTTTTTGTAGTACAATCGACAACACAGCTGTGGATACAGAAAAAGTGCCAGAAATATGTATACACACCTTTATGTCCAGGCAATAAAGTTCTGTTTACATATTTTTGGCACTTTGCCTGTGTTCACAGGTGTGTTGTCGATTGTACTTTACAGAATCAATGAGTAATTTAATATATTATAGATACTTAAATATATAGACAGCCATGACCAAGGAACAAATATTTGTGATTAATAAAGACACAAATAATGCCCTCGCCGGGATTCGTACAAGAAGTAGTGTAGCTTTAAAACTGGAAGTAGATTCAAAAGTGCAAAGTTTGCGTTGACTTTGACTATGTTGTATAGAGTTTATGCTAGGAAGACTCAAGATTTTGTAGAAATCATTACACAAGTCTACGAACAAATAAAACATTGAAGCCGCATGTCATACTAAATTGCCTTTCAAAAGCGGTCCTGAATTTTAGTTGATAAATGTCACCACCTCTTCAATGCGTCACGGTATTCACGGTATTGAATTTCCATGTCAACCTATAAAACCTTAAACCGCCATTTAAAATTAGTTGTGATTTGTCCATCAAAGTTTTGGTTGGCCATATTCTATAAACATTTGTCAAATATGTTGCGCCGAAATATGCGCAGTGTTAAGAATAGGGCTATGTCCTGCCCATCTTGGCATATTGAACACGTCCATGTTATATAATTATTGGTCGCAGAAATAAGTAATCAAGTTCAGATGTCTGGAATCTATTGTGTAGAATCGCGACAATGCATGAACAAAAAATTATCCTAATTGAAGGAGTGTTCTGATTTCACCATTTATTTCCCAATGATACGCCATTTTTATTCCATACATGCTAATTAAGAATTAGAAACAATACAAGTACTTATAATATCGAAGACTTTTGAAAAATTTTAACCTAATATATATGAATGAATAAAAAAAATAAAAACGAAATCTGTGTTGTTGTCGTCCTAAGGCACCCCAGAGGTGCAAAGGGCCTTCACAAGATCGCGCCACGCCTCGCTGTCCTCGGCAACACTTTTAGCCTCCCAGCTTAGGCCAACCGTACGGAGCTCGTTTGAAACGGATCGCTGCCAGGAGTGCACTGGCCGCCCAGGAGGCCGGGTCTCTGCACTAATAGGTAATAATAAAATATGAAGTAATTTCTTCCAACTCTTTACCTACTTTGCCATCATTTCTTATCCAAGGCTTCCAATAACGAAGTTCATCAAGTAAATTATAAAAGGGAATTATAGTGTTTTCAACCGACTTTAAAAAAGGAGGAGGTTCTCACTACGACTGTACGCGATTTTGATGGTTCTTTTTTTATTCCAAAGCTGATGGTCCCATTTGGTCCATCAGCTTTCGAATAATTTGGTCTAGTTCTGATAATTAGAAGTCTTAATTGGCATTAAGTGTGTACATTGTGCACGACAATTGGATGAATAACTCGATACCACGTCAACCAATTTCCATAAATCAATTTTTAACCGACTTCAGAATAAACCTAACTACTCCCGTTGGCATCAAGGTCTGATTATGGGATCTTGGAGATATCGGTTGAAGTCGGTTTTTTAAATGATTATTGATATCATTTGTCATACAGAACTCGAGATCGGGAAAAATTATGATATCCGAGGCCACGTCAACGTCAGCCATGGTCGGATTTTTCATGGCCATGTTTTTGGGGGGCGTACATTGCGTACAAGCCATGTCACCCCCCACGCATCGTGTCCTCGCAGTATATCTGTTGACCATCGCAGCGGATGAAGCCCGAGTACCCCACTTGCTGGCAACATTGCCTCGGTTTGTCTCCCTCTGATCCGCACTCGTTATCGCAACTTGGCACACACTTTTCAGCTTCGCTGACAACAGCCACGTCGAATAGAAGAAAGAGGGTAGTCTTTAAATGTTTCAATGCAGCCATAATGAGGAACTGTGAATATTTTTTATATGCTGGATATTTATATTGGCAGTAAAGGAAAATTAACAAGGGAAATTTTCCTTTAGGTTCAGAATTGCCTTCACCTGTTCTTTTTGAGCTTTAAGTGGTACCGGTACCATAGAACAATTCGAATATCGATAGGTATCCTAGTTCACAATCGAACTATTTCAGTCACTTTTTTTATGTCTCTGGTGTCTATGGGTATGTTCTCCTGCACGCTTAGAACGTGATTGGTGCGACAGTATGTCGCAGCGAGATATATTTTCCCTCTTTTAAAACCGTAGAAATACATTATCTCTGCTAAAAAAGTTTATTATAATTTATGTTATGAAAGATAGAAATGATTATTATTTGTGTTAACACTGTCAATTATTTTAAGTAAGTTATATTTAACTTATAAAGATCTATTAAAGCAGAAAAAGTACATTATTTTGGTTTCTTTCTGTCATAATTATTTTTAGATAATTACTGTGTGGTAAAACTATCAAACATAATAACTTACGTTTTACCTGAATACTCAAACGAGATTCTGATCAGCTTTATGTATGTATCTTTGTTTATTTTTTGAAAAGAAATAAATATTGTTACGAAAATAATCATGTTTTATTCCAAGAAAAGACTTAGCGTAGGTACAGGTTAGGGAATAAGACATTTCAATTAAACCACACAAACAATAGGACTTGGATTTCCTATACACATTTAGACAAAATAACTTTTTTTTTTTCTTATTTTTCAAAACGGATCATCCTTACGCTAAAACTCACGTAGCATATTTTTACAAATACACTATCTTACATTATTTTGCTTTAATTAAAAAAATTATTAAAATGCCCTTACTTTATTTTTTTAAATGATATTGGATCTGTAAATCGAAATCAAATTAGCGTAAGGGACATGACTAAAAATTGCTACGAGTGTAATCGACGTTAGTAATGAAACACATTAGAGTAACGGACACCAATTTTCCTTATTATTTAGTCTACGTAAATAAATACTATTTAGGCGGAAAGAACTCCAAAATATAAGAATACGTGTGAAATCGGAGCCAGGAAAGGTTAAATACAATAAAAGTTATGAGCGAATATGCAGAAAAAAAAACTTTGTCGGGCTCTCCTGAAAAGTTGTATTTTGTCCCTTACCCTAATTGAACCTACGGTCGACGATGTGGTTTATCTGGTCGTATCGCGAGCGGCCAGCCTAAATGATCAATATTTGTCAATAGATGGAGCATATGAGGCAACTTCATTATTTCAGTCGATATAATTATTGGTCATCTGCATGTGGTTTATCTGGTCGTGTCGCGAGCGGCCAGCCTAAATGATCAATATTTGTCAATAGATGGAGCATATGAGGCAACTTCATTATTTCAGTCGATATAATTATTGGTCATCTGCATGTGGTTTATCTGGTTGTGTCGCGAGCGGCCAGCCTAAATGATCAATATTTGTCAATAAATGGAGCATGTGAGGCAACTTCATTATTTCAGTCGATATATTGGTCATCTGCATGTGGTTTATCTGGTCGTATCGCGAGCGGCCAGCCTAAATGATCAATATTTGTCAATAGATGGAGCATATGAGGCAACTTCATTATTTCAGTCGATATAATTATTGGTCATCTGCATGTGGTTTATCTGGTCGTGTCGCGAGCGGCCAGCCTAAATGATCAATATTTGTCAATAGATGGAGCGTATGAGGCAACTTCATTATTTCAGTCGATATATTGGTCATCTGCATGTGGTTTATCTGGTCGTGTCGCGAGCGGCCAGCCTAAATGATCAATATTTGTCAATAGATGGAGCATGTGAGGCAACTTCATTATGTCAGTCGATATATTGGTCATCTGCATGTGGGTTATCTGGTCGTGTCGTGAGCGGCCAGCCTAAATGATCAATATTTGTCAATAGATGGAGCATATGAGGCAACTTCATTATTTCAGTCGATATAATTATTGGTCATCTGCATGTGGTTTATCTGGTCGTGTCGCGAGCGGCCAGCCTAAATGATCAATATTTGTCAATAGATGGAGCATATGAGGCAACTTCATTATTTCAGTCGATATAATTATTGGTCATCTGCATGTGGTTTATCTGGTCGTGTCGCGAGCGGCCAGCCTAAATGATCAATATTTGTCAATAGATGGAGCATATGAGGCAACTTCATTATTTCAGTCGATATATTGGTCATCTGCATGTGGTTTATCTGGTTGTGTCGCGAGCGGCCAGCCTAAATGATCAATATTTGTCAATAGATGGAGCATGTGAGGCAACTTCATTATTGCAGTCGATATATTGGTCATCTGCATGTGGTTTATCTGGTCGTATCGCGAGCGGCCAGCCTAAATGATCAATATTTGTCAATAGATGGAGCATATGAGGCAACTTCATTATTTCAGTCGATATAATTATTGGTCATCTGCATGTGGTTTATCTGGTCGTGTCGCGAGCGGCCAGCCTAAATGATCAATATTTGTCAATAGATGGAGCGTATGAGGCAACTTCATTATTTCAGTCGATATATTGGTCATCTGCATGTGGTTTATCTGGTCGTGTCGCGAGCGGCCAGCCTAAATGATCAATATTTGTCAATAGATGGAGCATGTGAGGCAACTTCATTATTTCAGTCGATATATTGGTCATCTGCATGTGGGTTATCTGGTCGTGTCGTGAGCGGCCAGCCTAAATGATCAATATTTGTCAATAGATGGAGCATATGAGGCAACTTCATTATTTCAGTCGATATATTGGTCATCTGCATGTGGGTTATCTGGTCGTGTCGTGAGCGGCCAGCCTAAATGATCAATATTTGTCAATAGATGGAGCATATGAGGCAACTTCATTATTTCAGTCGATATATTGGTCATCGGCATGTAATTTATCTGGTCGTGTCGCGAGCGGCCAGCCTTAATGACTGCTGTGCAGCCATAGATAGATCAATATTTGACAATAGATAGAGCATAATGAGGCAACTGCATTATTTCAGTCGATATATTAGTCATCTGCATGTGGATTATGTAGGCCGTGCTAGTTGGCTGCATTTCATTGTTTTGAGTAAATAGTATTTTCAGCATCCGCATGCAATAATTCGTGTTCCTGTTTCAAAGCTAAAGAATAAACTGATGTAATAAAAATAATTTCAATTTTTGTAGTGTACATGCAATAAATATGTATTCTATTCTAGTTATTCTAAAATACGATTCTTCATAGGTACGCGGGCCAATCAACTTTTACATAGATATAATTATTTTCTGTCTTCTGTGTTACTTTTCATGAACTTACAAATGTACGTCTATTAATACCTACTATAGGTACACATATTTATAATGAAAAACCATTGGAACCTAAATGAATCGATGTGAGCATGTGTGAGGCCTAACGCATGTACAATATAAAAGCTTTTTTTCTAACAAACTTGATGAAATTGTCACCTGCGTTACGGGACAAAATAGTGTCGATCGAAAAGTTGATTGGTCTAGTAGTGAGTATCTATTTTTATTAATTGCAATATAATTTGAGGATAAAGAAAACTAGATGTCTTCTTGCCCCTCAAATACTGTTTAAAACAATATGGAGAATAAATAGGTAAATAAATTATAAAATTAAATAGATGTTGTGTAAAAAATAAAAATCTACCTATAAATCTATCGAGAAACAGACAGAAATCGATAATGGACGCTCAACTTTCATGATTGATGCTATTACAATTGAAGGGATGTTTACAAAAACAACATAACTACATTGAGCATAACTTTACAGGACAGCGATAAAACTAAATTCCTTTTTAAATAATATTCATTAAAGCTTAATATTCATAAGCGGTAAAAATATATAACCACTAAGTTAAGATTACTCGTTTATTTGTGTTTCGGCTCATTACTTTTTTTGGAAAAAATAAAATAAGCCTTGCCATTGCCAATGCAGTTTTTGTGAAAAACTTGATGAAAATTTTTGGAAAAACATTTTTTTTATTGAAAAAAAAATCGTCGTATACGCTAATATTCCCCATTTTATAAGTCGATTTGGAATATGGTTTACTCTGAGAATTAATGCTGCAGTTTTATTCGACACTTTTTAGTGCAGTTTAGTATGGGAAATAAAATATTTTCCATTTTTTTGCCAAACGGGAAAGTTTTTAGACAATTTTTTTTCACATTCTGTAGCTCCTTTGATGACGAACAGTATGACATCAAAAACTCAAATTTGGAAAAAATACTAGTTATGTTGTTTTTGTAAACATTCCTTCAATTGAGCTACACTGTCATTGACGGTGAATTTCACAAGTACAGAGGCCCTACCGCGAACTACCAACGAAGTGTTGCCTCTCAGTCACACTAACGTACGAATTCACAAGTGCGAGACAGAGGCAACACTTCTTTCATGGTTCGCGGTAGGACCTCTGATTAAATGAATGAACCATCCCATCTCCATGTCGTTCTCTCAATCGGCTTTGAAGAAGAATATAGTTAGGTACTAAAGTAAATTGTAACAGCAATAAAATATTAATTCGAATATTTCTGGGAAAAGAGTTTACGCTCATTTATATAACCTTTAATATGCAACCCTCAGACAGGCCTTCCGTGACCAATGGACCTTACTTCAAAGAGAAGCAAATATTATTGCGATTTTCTGTAAACTTAATGAATTTCTTTTACGATTCGTGTTTTTTTTACATGTGCAATAAAGAGCATTTGTATGTTGTTAAAATTTGACTTTTTTAAATCTTTTACACATATAAATAATAATAATAATAATAAAAAAAAAAAAAACCGCTGTGACAGTGACAGACGTGTTTGTATTACGATTTTGATAAATATTTATTTTATACGCGTTTTATACACCACAATTGCGATAAAACCATCCAAGTGACCCTGATAATGACGAAGATGTTAATATTACACAAAACTAACAATGAAAGTAGTCACAAAGAAGCAATTACCATTTTGACATTTGACATGTTGAACACGGCTAGACGCGTACAAGGAAATTAATTCAAACCGAATGCAAACAAGAAGTCGAACTAAAGCGGATTCCACCAGAAGCGCACGACCTCCACCTTCGCCCGCCTCGTCCAGCTCTCCGTCCACATCGCCGTCGGGCGATGAATTCGCCACAGCGCCCGACACAGACGGATCCAGCGACGAGAGCGGGCCGCCGCCGCCGCCGCCGCCACGACCACCTGCGCGACGAGGACGGCCACCGCTGCCGGCACGCTTGGGGCCCGCGGGACATCCTGCCCCGCCCACGGCTCCCGCTGCCGGTGGTGTAGTGCGTCGCATGCGATGGACTCAGGAAATAAATGAGAACTGCATGCGCGCCTACTACGAGGCTACAGAGGGGGGAACCAGACTAACCGCGTACCGTTCCAGGCTTCTGCCTCTGTTTCAGGCTCTTGAACCCGCCATCGCCGTATCGGAGCAACGACTTGCGGATCAGGTGCGGGTCATCCTACGTTCTAAACGTTTGGATGACTCGACACTTGATCGGCTTCGCCTGCAGGCTCTCTCGACTCGCGCAGCTTCCACCTCGGCGCGGGACTCGCCCGCCACGTCGCCGGATCCGGTGCCAACACCCGACCTGGCACCGGGGGCGCCGCGGGTTGATCCCAGTGCCGATGAGGAGTATTTCGCGAGTCAGAGTGTAAGTACTGCAACTGATGAGCATCTGAGGAGGACTTTGGAGGAGGCGATTATGGAATATCGCTCCACACCCAATTCTAGGCCACGGTTACCACGCTTGCCCATGAATAGACGCAATCTAGCATTAATGGGAGCCCTAAACGCTTTACTGGAGCCGTACATACGGTCCAGTAAAGATTTGGACGATACGCACTCGATCATGTACTGTGGGGCCATCGCGGCGTGCCGTGTTGCTCGAGTCAAGTTTCCGGACGCTGACCGGGCACCTAGGACCGCCGGGGGTGTCCCCGCATGGCAAGTGCGGATCGAGCGTCGTATCGACTCGTTTAGGACCCTCATTGCAAAGCTGATCTGCTTCAGGGGGGGCAATAACCGCCCCCGAGTAATGCGCTTTGTGAACCAGGCGTTCGCGGGAACGGGCATCATGCCCTGCGACTACATGGCCAACCTCACAGAGCGCATTGACTTTCTGAAGCAGAAAGTTTATGCTTGGGCAAGCCGTATCCGCCGCTACAGAGAGCGTGTGGAACGATTTCAACAGAACCGTCTCTTCCAAAGTGACCAAAGGAAGTTATACCGAAGGTGGGAGGGAACCGATCATCATTTGTCCGACGCGCATCTGCCGGATGCTACTGCCATGACTGATTTCTGGCGTAGCATCTGGTCGGTGCCCGTCGGACACATCGAGGGCGATTGGATGAACGTTGTTGAACGTGTTGAAATTCACCGTCAATGACAGTGTAGCTCAATTGAAGGAATGTTTACAAAAACAACATAACTAGTATTTTTTCCAAATTTGAGTTTTTGATGTCATACTGTTCGTCATCAAAGGAGCTACAGAATGTGAAAAAAAATTGTCTAAAAACTTTCCCGTTTGACAAATAAAATGGAAAATATTTTATTTCAATGACATATAATCTCCTTCGTGCCGTCTTCCCTAATTGTCTATGATTTAATTATTTGAAATATCTGTCAATGATTTATGTTCACATCTAGTTTCGTTCTAGTTTATTAAAGCCAAGTTTTCTGTTGGTATTTCGTTTTCTTTAATGTATCAATTTAATAAACTAGAAAAGTAATGGCGGAGTCGAATAAAGAAGAATATTTAGCGAGATATCTTAGACCGGAAAAATTTGATGTCGAACCCACTTCCACCACTGCCGGGGATAAGTGGACGCATTGGCTGTACACATTCACAAACTTTCTCTCTGAACACATCCCCACCGATGCTACAGGTACCGCGTCTACGGATAAAATAAAATTAAAATTACTGGCGAACCATTTATCATCCAACATTTTTATTACTGTAAAAGACTGTCAAACCTATGAAGCCGCAATTGAACTGCTGGAGAAAGCGTACGTCAAACCTCAAAATGAAATACTGACTCGCCACATCCTCAGCACAAGGAAACAAAAGCAAGAGGAAAGTATTTCCGAATATTGCCGTGCATTGCATCTTTTAGCACAAAAATGTAATTTCAAATCTGTCTCGGCTGACGAACATAGAGAACAAGCAGTTCGGTGTGCCTTTATCGCTGGTATTCTGTCACCTAAAATACGGGAACGTTTATTAGAAAAATCTACACTGTCAATGGACGATGCTTATAATCAAGCCATAAGTCTAGAAACGGCTGAACAAGATTCCAAAACAATGGGCGTCAGTATTCCTAACACATTAAACGCCTTACCCGAGCCATCTCCACCAGGACCATCAAGTTTCCTCGCACCGAACCTCAACAATGCTGCGATCCCTATGCCTCAACAACCAGCTATACGTCGTTGTTTCTTTTGTGGTGGAAAAGTCCATCAAAGAATAAAGTGTCCCGCTTTTCACACCTTCTGTCAGCTATGCTCTAAGAAGGGTCACTTTGCTTCAGTCTGTCGATCCCGTAACTCTTCCACTCCCACGAGCAACGCTCTGCCGACTCCCAGCGCTCCTGTCGAATGCCTGCATTGTTCTCAACATCCTAACAATCCTGAATATTCCGCTGCAAGCCCTTCCAGCCTAAAAAAGGCTACGACTCCTATTACTGTCAACAATATGTGCGCTGATGCTTTGATCGATACTGGGAGCTCTACGAGCTATATCGATAGAAACATAGCACGAATAATGAACTTGCGACAACATCCTCATCGTCAAACTATAAATTTGGCTTCCCTGGATCACACGTCACAAGTAGATGGGGTTTGTTTTGCCACCGTTCAAATAAATAATCACGTATATAAGCACTGCCCTCTTCTCGTCATGGGAAATCTGTGCGCCGACGTCATCGTCGGCCATGACATACTGAAAACTCACTCCAAAGTAGAGTTCGAATTCGAAGGAACTAGAGAACCCTTGCACATTTGTGTAATGGAAGCCTCTGTACCACCAGCATCCATTTTTACGCATTTATCCGCTGACATTTCTCCTATTGCTATCAAGTCTAGACGTCATAACAATGAGGAAGAGGAATTTATCCAAGCTGAAATATCGAAACTCTTAAAAGATGGAATCATTGAACCGAGCGTTTCTCCTTGGCGCGCTCAGGTACTCGTTGCTGGTGGTGGAGTACATCGAAAGAGGTTGGTTATAGATTACTCCAGAACTATCAATAAGTATACTTACCTAGATGCCTATCCACTGCCTAATATTGAGTGTATAGTCCAGAACGTGGCTAGATTCAACCATTTTAGCCAAATTGATTTGAAAAGTGCTTACCATCAGGTACCTATATTAGACAATGAGAAAATATATACAGCCTTTGAAGCCTGTGGCAAGCTATGGCAGTTTAAACGTATTCCCTTCGGTGTAACTAATGGAGTTGCTGCCTTTCAACGTACTCTGGAATACATAATTGAGAAAGAAAAACTTCAAGGAACCTTTGCTTATCTTGACGACGTCACAGTATGTGGCAAAAATAAAGAAGAACACGACAAAAACTTACAGCAATTCATGGCCGCTGCTAGAAAATATAGACTCACTTTAAACGAAGAAAAAAGTAATTTCAGCAAAAGTTCTATTAGCCTCCTTGGATATACTGTCAATGACAACGTAATTGAACCTGATAAAGATAGACTTGAACCCTTAATAAAACTGCCATTACCGCAGAACTCTTTAGAACTAAAGCGGACGCTTGGACTATTTGCTCATTACGCTAAATGGGTCCATAACTTTTCGGATAAGATGCAACCGCTAATTAATAGTAATAACTTTCCTCTGAATGACAACGCGAAGCGTAGCTTTGAAAATTTAAAATCGGACATTAAGAAGGCCGCTTTAGTTGCCATTGACGAAAAAGAAACATTAACCGTAGAGACTGATGCATCTGACTTCGCCATAGCCGGAACCCTATCTCAAAAAGGTCGTCCAGTTGCTTTCTTCTCCAGAACTTTATCAGATAGTGAACGCAAACACGCTTCCGTCGAGAAAGAAGCATGCGCTATCGTTGAGTGTCTTCGAAAATGGCGTCACTACCTTATCCACAGACATTTCCTCCTAATAACCGATCAGAAATCCGTAAGCTATATTTTTAACCAAAACCATTTAAGCAAAATTAAAAATGACAAAATTGAGAGATGGAGATTAGAACTTTCATGTTATAAATATGACATTATATACAGACCAGGCGTAGAGAATACAGCCGCGGATGCTCTTTCAAGAGTCTGTGCATTCATGGGCAACAGCAAATTATACGAACTGCATGATGCTCTTTCTCACCCCGGCATAACAAGAATGTATCATTGGATTAGACTAAAGAATCTTCCGTATAACCTAAACGATGTCAAACAAATGACTGCTTCGTGTCGCGTGTGTGCCGAAATAAAACCACGCTTTGCTAAGGCAAAAGGCACTTTGATAAAAGCTCTATCAGCCTTTGAGAGATTGAACATTGATTTTAAGGGACCATTACCGTCAAACACAAATAACAAATACATTCTTACAATAATCGACGAATACTCACGCTATCCTTTCGCATATCCTTGTCCTGACACTTCATCGGCGACAGTTATAAAGTGCCTGAAAGAGCTTTTCTTTGAATACGGTCAGCCTTTATATATACACAGTGACAGGGGATCATCATTCATGTCAGAAGAAATACAAACTTTTCTTAAGAAATGCAATATTGCCACTTCTCGTACGACTCCTTACAATCCCCAGGGTAACGGTCAAGTCGAAAAACTTAATGGAACACTCTGGCGGACTATACAACTATCATTAAAATCTAAGAATCTGTCCATTGAAAACTGGGAACAAGTTTTAAAACTTTCTCTTCACTGCGTGCGATCGCTGCTCTGCACTGCGATTAATGCAACTCCTCATGAGAAACTATTCAATTTTCCTCGGAGGACACCAGTTGGTGAGTCGCTCCCGTCCTGGGTTGTTCCGGGACCCATTCTATTAAAGAAATTTGTTCGATCTAAAACTGACCCCTACGTCGAAGAAGTTGAGTTACTGCATAGTAACCCGAGCTACTCGTATGTTCGACGACGTAATGGCCAGGAGTCTACTGTGTCCAACAGACATTTAGCACCTCTGCCCTTATTAAGCGACAATGACTCCGATGTCAATGAAAGACCTGGATGCTTAGCCAAGTTGCCAATCGCTAGCGCTTGCTAGCGCATCGTAGTTTTCCCTCTCTGTCACTCCTTCATATTAGTGCGACAAAGAGGGAAAACTACGATGCGCTAGCAAGCGCTAGCGATTGGCAACTTGGCTAAGCACCCTGAAACTCCAATACCGAACGAAAGCCTAGAAAATCCTGACAATGCAGATATTCCTAATGATAACGAAGAAGTTTATAGTACACCACCACAAGATGCTCAGCCTTCCCGGATCTTTCGTAGATCCACAAGGTCAAGAAGAATGCCGGAACATCTTAATGATTACATCCTCGGGGATGAAACCATAGAGGGGGAGAATGACATATAATCTCCTTCGTGCCGTCTTCCCTAATTGTCTATGATTTAATTATTTGAAATATCTGTCAATGATTTATGTTCACATCTAGTTTCGTTCTAGTTTATTAAAGCCAAGTTTTCTGTTGGTATTTCGTTTTCTTTAATGTATCATTCCCATACTAAACTGCACTAAAAAGTGTCGAATAAAACTGCAGCATTAATTCTCAGAGTAAACCATATTCCAAATCGACTTATAAAATGGGGAATATTAGCGTATACGACGATTTTTTTTTCAATAAATAATTGCACAACTTCTGGCTAAAATGGTTTCGGTGCTCCCACTCGCGATTAGCAGCGCAATTCCAACAAGCCATTGAGCTTGGTTCCCTGCCTCCTTCCTTAACAACAGGTGTAACCTTCCTGCTCTACAAGTCCGGTAGTACCACGGAACCGAAAAACTACCGACCCATCACGTGCTTGCCTACACTCTACAAGCTCCTTACATCCATTTTAAGAGCAAAAATTAACACGCACATTGTTGCGAACAATGTTCTGGCCTCTGCTCAAAATGGATGTAAGGTTGGGTCCCGTGGTACTAAAGAGCTCCTCCTCATCGACATGACTATTTGCCAGCAAGTCCGGCGTAACAGAGGGGCCCTCTCCGCTGCTTGGATTGACTACAAGAAGGCCTATGATTCGGTGCCTCATTCATGGTTGGGAAGGGTCTTGGAGCTGTATAAAGTTGATGCGCCTTTAAGATCCTTTCTCGGCGCGTGTATGGGGCAGTGGACCACAGTCCTTCGTCAACCAGGAGGCGGAGATGACCCCTCTGGCCCGCAGGACTTTATAAGGATCGAGCGAGGAATATTCCAGGGTGACAGTCTGAGTCCCTTATGGTTCTGCCTAGCTCTGAATCCCCTCAGCACCCTGCTGAAGAATTCAGGACTAGGTTGCCGGCTTCGGAGAGAGGGTGAAGTCATTTCTCACCTTCTGTATATGGATGATCTCAAATTATTTGCGCCAAATAGCCAAGATTTGTTGGAACTACTGCGAACCACAGAAGTTTTCAGTAGTGCCATCAATATGGAGTTTGGTGTCGATAAGTGTGCGGTTATGCATGTGCAGCGGGGGAAAGTAGTAAATTCAACAAATTTACAACTTTCTGAGACAATGTCGTTCAGATCTATCTCGGAAGCACAAACCTATAAATACCTTGGTATGTCACAGTCTTTGGGTATTGAAGATATGGGAATTAGACAGGCGGTGAAGGAGCGCTTTTTCAGCCGGCTCACAAAAGTACTTAACAGTCTTTTGTCAGGAGGCAACAAAGTGCGCGCCTTCAACGCCTGGGTAATACCCATACTCACATACTCCTTTGGCATACTAAGGTGGACTCAGACCGAGCTGGACGCCCTGGATCGAAGGGTCCGTACACTGCTTACCACACATCGAATGCTACACCCGCGCTCATCAGTTATGAGATTGTACATCCCGCGGAGGTGTGGGGGCCGCGGCTTCTTAAATGCCAAAAACCTCCACAACCGCGAGGTGTACAATCTTAGAAATTATTTCCTAAACAATGAGTGCGGGATACATCGTGATGTGGTGGCAGTAGACCGGAACTTCACGCCGCTCTCCTTGGCAAAAGAGAACTGGCGCAGACCTGTGGTACTAAGCACCGACGACCGCAAGGCGGTATGGAAGAGCAAGGAGCTACACGGGCGGTTCTACAAGGCCCTCACGGGACCTGACGTAGATCTGCTCGCGTCGGTGAACTGGCTACGATTCGGGGACCTCTTCGGAGAAACCGAGGGTTTTGCCTGTGCAATTGCTGACGAGGTTATCATGACGAATAACTACCGGAAATATATCCTGAAGGACGGTACGGTCGACATCTGTCGGGCATGCCGCCGTCCCGGGGAGTCACTCAGGCATATTATTTCCGGTTGTTCTCAGATTGCTAACACCGAGTACTTGCACAGACATAACCTCGTAGCCAGTATTATACACCAGCAGCTTGCTCTTCAATACGGCCTTGTGGACGTCGAAGTGCCATACTACAAGTACACAACTGCACCAGTTCTCGAAAATGGTCGTGCCACGCTCTATTGGGATCGACCTATCATCACGGACAGGACTATTGTAGCCAATAAGCCTGATATCGTGCTGGTAGATCGATCGCAGCGCCGGGCTGTGCTCGTCGACGTCACCATCCCCCATGATGAGAATCTCGTGAAGGCCGAAAAGGACAAGTCCAGTAAGAACCTAGACTTGGCCCACGAGATAACCGCCATGTGGGATGTTGACTCGACGATCATAGTCCCGATAGTCGTTACAGCGAACGGTTTAATAGCGAAGAGTCTCGACCAACATCTTAAGAGTCTCTCGCTAGATGGCTGGGTCAAGGGTCAGATGCAGAAGGCGGTCATCCTGGACACGGCCCGGATAGTCCGTCGGTTCCTCTCTCTGCGACCTTAACCACCGGCAGCTTGGGCCCGCCCCGTTGCCGGCGGCACCCTAGGTTAGGTTTTTATAATGTGTTTATGTATGTATGTATGTATGTATATATAACTTTATTGCACATAAACAAGTTTACAGAAAGTAAAAACAAAACAACAGTAAAAATAAGAATATGTACAAAGGCGAACTTATCCCTAACAGGGATCTCTTCCAGCTAACCCTTGAAATAACATAAAAGGATATACAAGACAAAAATACAGTGAGAGGCAAACTAATAATGAGCACTTAATTTAAATGAGCCAAAATTTCAAAGGGTTTAGCAGCCTTACCGAACAAGAGGTGCCTTTCCCCACGGATGAGGTCAATATTTTAGGTGGTGTACAAGCAGGACCTAAGAATACTCCATGCTTAATATCAGCTCTAGATCTTCTTTTGTTTCGGAGTTATTCAAGATAATGTAAAATATACAGGGTGTCGTTGAAAGTGGCATAATTCGAGAACTGTTCAAGTTAGATCAACCTAACAAAATTGTGTTTGATAACAATAAAATAAACTACACAATGCATATTTTTAACCTGCATCTTGTCCTTATTTTTCATAATAAAAAACAGAGTTCTTGTTTTTTTTCCATATTTTTTTTTATTTCACGCGGAGGTACACCTACAAAAAAAATATGCATACATAGCCACTAATGTCCACTGTATACATAAATAAAAATATTTCCGTAAATCATCGTGCGTCATGCCAAAAAAAAAATATTTCAGAAGTAGTCGTTACTGGCATACAAATAAAGTACCAGTGCAGTGTGAACATAAGTTAGTGTGTAGGTATACAATCTCTCGACACTTACCGCACAAAATATCATTGACGTAAATTGACTTATCCAAACCTGGTCCAAACCTTGACGTCAAAAAAATTTTTTTAGGTTCTCTACGTCATGGGCTATTAGAATATACCCCATGTATGTTAGCCGATTTTTTGTAGTTTTCGAGTTATGAATTTTTGAAAAAAATTTTTAGAGAAATACTGGAATGAAGAAATTTATTGATAAAAAAAAACTATTGGGTTTTTTAAATATTTTCTTTTTGTGAAAGTATTACTACAAATAAAGCACTTACTGACAAAAAAATTAGCGTCCTCACTTTGATACAAGTAGGATAAAAAATACCAAATTCAAAATTTTACGTTAAAAACGCATCAAAATAGCATTAATGTAGGTAAATAAAAAAATAAAACATATCCCAAGGATTTTTGGTAATCTAAAGACTGCCTTAGACCTTAAACCTTCCTAAAAGCAAAAAAAAGTGATACTTAATGATGAGGATTTTTCGGAGTAGTCGGTCAAATAAACTTAAAAAAAGCTTCTAATTTTTTTATTTAAAAATAAAGTAAAATTTCGTCTGTTTTGTTGTTCTCATCAATAAACAAAAACAGAAAATACACGAAAACTCAATTTGTGTACTTATTCAAGTATTTTTTTACTACTTTAAAATTTTAAGCTTTTTTGAGTTTATTTAACCGACTACTCCGAAAAATCCTCATCGTTAAGTATCACTTTTTTTTGCTTTTACGAAGGCTCAAGGTCTAGGGCGGTCTTTAGAATACTTAAATCCCTTGTGATATGTTTTATTTTTTATTTACGTAAATTAATGCTTTTTGATGCGTTTTTAGCGCAAAATTTTGAATTTGGTATTTTTTTATCCTACTTGTATCGAACTGAGGACGCTAATTTTTTTGTCAGTAAATGCTTTATTACAAAAAGAAACTAGTTAAAAAACCCAATAGTTTTATTTTTATTAATAAATTCCTTCATTCCAGAATTTCTCAAAAAAAATTTTTCATAAATTAATAACTTGAAAAATACAAAAAATCGGCTAACATACATGGGGTATATTCTGATAGCTCATAACGTGAGGAATCTAAAAAAATTCAACAAGGTTTGGACCACCCCGTTTAAAAGAGAGATAAACATTTGACACATAGTATTGTTTTCGACATTTGATTTGTTGCATTTTCTGTTGGAAAATGGAAAACATTAAGTGTAAGCCTTGCGAAAAAACGTTAAAAAATATATGTGGAAAGAAAAAATGCATACAAAATTGACAAGAGGCTGATTTATATAGCAAATGCACTAATAAGTCAATTTACGTCAATGATATTTTGTGCGGTAAGTGTCAAGAGATTGTATACCTACATAATAACATAAGTTAGTATGTAGGTATATAAAAGTACCAGTGCAGTGTGAACATAAGTTCACACTGCACTGGTACTTTATTTGTATGCCAGTAACGACTACTTCTGAATTTTTTTTTTTTGGCATAACGCACGATGATTTACGAAAATATTTTTATTTATGTATACAGTGGACATTAGTGGCTTTGTACGCATATTTTTTTTGTAGGTGTACCTCCGCGTGAAATAAAAAAAAATATGGAAAAAAAAACAAGAACTCTTTTTTTATTATGAAAAATAAGGACAAGATGCAGGTTAAAAATATGCATTTTGTAGTTTATTTTATTGTTATCAAACACAATTTTGTTTGGTTGATCTAACTTGAACAGTTCTCGAAATATGCCACTTTCAACGACACCCTGTATATTTTACATTATCTTGAATAACTCTGAAACAAAAGAAGATCTAGAGCTGATATTAAGCATGGAGTATTCTTAGGTCCTGCTAGTACACCACCTAAAATATTGACCTCATCCGTGGGGAAAGGCACCTCTTGTTCGGTAAGGCTGCTAAACCCTTTACTACATACCAACTCAAAATCACTAAACAAATACGCATCACCTATACATTTGTATAATAATATAATATAATACATGTTATAATTTCTAACATAAACTAATATATACCTAACCTATATATATATGCATATATTACATACACATGTGTATATATATATATATATATATATATATATATATATATATATATACACATATACACATGTGTATATATATATATATATATACATATGTATGTAATACAAATATTAATCATCGTACCTACATAATACCTAACTTTACGAGTCTGATAGCCACAACTTTTTCAGTTTCACCTTGAGAGAAGCAACAGACTGCGACTGCCTAACGTCCACCGGCAGCCCATTCCACAATTTTACTGAGTAGGCAGTGAAAGATCTTGAAAATGTCCTCGTTTTTTTAGGCGGAATGGCTAGAGTGAGATTTTCACTAGAGCGCAGGCGATGACCACTAGCAGTCGCCAAAAAATTTAAATTTTCATTTAAGTATGGAGGGGACGAAGGGTTAAACAATGCGTTGAAGAGTAATGACAGAACCTGCACATCTCTACGGCGACGGATGGGCAACCAGCCTAGCTGCGTGCGGAAGGCAGAAACATGATCGTACTTACGCAAACCAAATACATATCTAATGCAGACATTCTGCAAACGTTCTAGCTTGTCAAGAAGCTCCTCTCTGAGGTCCACAAAGGCAATGTCGCCATAATCGAGAAGGGGGAGTAAAAGGGAACGAGCCAGAGTGACTTTAGTAGGTAAAGGAAGGAAATTTTGTAGACGTCTCAGAGAGTGCAGCGAAGCAAACATCTTCCTACTAACCTCAGTTACGTGCGGCGTCCACGAGAGTGTCTGGTCCAGGATGATGCCCAAGTTTTTGACAGTAGAGGAAAGGGGGATTACAGTTCCGTCATAAATAACATTGGGCAGCACGATGTCCGACAGTTTGGAGACATAATAGGGACCACCAATGACAATTGCCTGCGACTTCCTAGCATTTACTGTTAAACCGAAATTAGAGGCCCAATCTCGAATAGACCTCAAGTCGCAATTAACCTTATCGAACAGAGATGACAGATCGTCAATGCTAGCCGCTGCGTAAATCTGCAAATCATCCGCATATAAATGATAACTGGACTTTAGACATTTAGTAATGCCGTCAATAAAGATAGAGAAAAGAAGAGGAGAAAGTACTCCTCCCTGAGGGACACCAGCGGCAAGGTCGGCCCAATCCGAGACTTTGTCATCAACTCTTATACGCTGGCGTCGGCCAAAGAGGTAACTCCGGAACCAAGATAAAGCGCTTTGGGAAATGTTTAGCGTATTAAGTACACCTAAAAGAATATCAAAGTCTACTGTATTGAAGGCACTACTAAAGTCCAAAAGGACCAGCAGAGTTAGCTTCCTGTCCTCGATATTATGACGAAGGTCATCGGTAACTTTGACCAAGGCCGTGACAGTACTGTGCCCGGGGCGGAAACCGGATTGGAGGGGATTAAACATGCCATGCCTGTTTAAATGTGATGAGAGGCGGCGATTCACGAAATGTTCAATTACTTTTGATAAAACAGGAAGGATGGAGATGGGACGATATTGGGAAAAACTAGAAGGACTAGGAGTTTTGGGAAGTGGGATCACATGCGCTTGTTTCCAAATAGATGGGAAAGTACCAGAGGACAAGGAATAATTAATAATTTTAGAAAGAACGGGAGCAATGTTATCCGCCACAAGCATAAGCATGTCCAAGCTTATGCCATCCTCACCAATGGCCTTCGTCTTAATATTCTTGAGAGAGGAAAGTATTTCCTGAGGGGATATTTCATTAAAAACGAAGGTAGGGGAATCAGGTTGGGGCTTGCGAGAAAGATAAGCCAGTGTACGTTGTTTAATGGAATGGTCAATAGAGGCAGGAGAAGAACTGAAATGTAAGTTCATACCATTCAGATCAAATATTCCAGATGGACACTGTGACACTTTTCCCACCCCAATAGACTTTAAAAAGTTCCAAAGTTTAGTCGGTGGGCATTCGTCAATGGACTTGTGAATATGACGACGTCTTGCATCACGACAAACCTTGTTACAGCGATTACGCAGCGAATTAAAACGATGTTGATTAATTTCAGAAGGATTGGACCTAAGTTTAATGCGAGCTCTGTTTCTTTTTTCCATGAGAACTTTAATTTCGGGAGTAAGCCAGGGCGCAGGGTAGTGACGTACGCGTATCGGTGTCAAAGGAGCGTGATGATCAAAAATCGCAAGCAATTTATCATTAAAAGTCTCAACCATCTCATCCACACTACCAACACATCCAACGCTGTTCCAGTCAACATTGCGAAGGTCATCGTATAGTGCCTGCATATCAACACCACGAAGGTTACGGCGCAATACTATTTTATGCCTCCGTTTGGGTGGACGAATGTTAAAAGAAGCAAAAATGAGGTCGTGACAGGAAAAGGAAGCTGCATTGAGTTGCCCATGCGAAACAACCAAATCTGGAGAAGAAGTTAGAACAAGATCTAAAAGTGAAGGAGGACCATTGTGGGGATAGTGGGTAGGGCCAAAAGGCAGAATATTAAGGTTCAGGGAAGTCGCAACGGACTGAAGTTTAAAGGACCGGATATCTTTCTTTAAAAGGCATGTGTTGAAATCACCCATAATTATGGTGTGATCAAATTGGGGACAAAGATCTTCCAAGGTTCTTTCGAGGGCATCAAAATAATTGACATGCAAATTAGGGCTGTAGAAGACACCAAGGAGCACCCTAGCATGATGCAAAGTCACCTCAAGAAAAAGGTGCTCCGAGGAGTTCAAGTGGGCAACAGGAGACTCCGAAACAACACGACAAGGCAGATCACTTTTTAAGTAGACTGCCACTCCACCGCCACGCATCATGCTAGAGCTACCATCTGCAGTACCTGTTCTGTCATTACGCAACAAACGGTATCCAGGGAGGGGATAGAGAGTCGAGGGCAAAGATGGTTTGAGCCACGATTCCGATATGAGTATGGCGTCAATATTATTGTTAGAGCCAAATGACGACAATAACTCAGTATAATGTGCAGGTACACTTTGTGCGTTAATATGGACTACATTAAATTGTTTTTTAGCTAAGGCAAAAGTGTTATGCAGCCGATCGCACAAATCAGATATATCTGAAGCTTCACTCAAGGAGTCATAGTGACTAGAAGATGACAAGGAAAAGAACTCACTATCATGACTCTCGTTAAAAATATCTGACATATAAAATATAAACTAGAATACTACTAATATACTTTTGAATACAAAACAAAATATACATATAATAATTATATATATTAAGGTACTAACTATAAGTATAATATATCAATATAATATAAAATATACGTATAAGCCAATGCGTACGTAAAAACTACAACAATCTCTAACAAAGTAACAAACTAAACTTACACCTTTCTCATTAGCTCACCAACAGTTATTACTACTTTACATAATATTTATGTGATTAATTTGAAATACCAACTAGCATTAACAAAAATGGAAAACAAAAAAAAAAAAAAAAAAACAACAATAGCTTATTGCATAGAAAAATACATCTCGAAACTAGTAAAACGGAACGCAACCATCTACCGCTGTCAAAATGACACTTGTACGTCACACTTACTTTTGGCAATGGCAATAAAAACAATTTGTTAACGCAACATGAAGGTATGAGAAGAAATTTAAAAGCATAAGGACTGCAATAAGAGGTGGATGGAGAATTAACGAAATACCATAAATACTGAAATACGCAACTACCGAAAAGCAGAAGCCGCAGGACTCTTTTTCCTAAGGTTGTGAACGCGACGCGCAGTTCCCGCGGGCTCCTTCATCGCCGGCGCAGGTTTCTTGGCGGCCTCGGCGCACTGACCCGAGGAGACTCCAGGGACCTCATCGGGAACTGGAGCCGCAGTGGCGGCTACTGACGAAGAAAGTGAGAGGAGCTCCGCCATGGACGTCACCTTATGACGTGTTCCATCGCCGCCTTGCACAACGACACGACCATCCCTAGTCCAGCTACCCTGGACTCCATAGATTCGACGAGCTTCCAAAAATACAGCATGACGAGATGAAGTAAGGAACTCAGAGATGGTCTTGCCGGAGCCCTTGAAATTCTTCTTCGCAGCCCATACTGCAGCCCTGGCCCGCAAGCAACCAAACTTCACCAATATGGGTCTAGGTTTGGGATTTCGCTTTTTACCAAGGCGATGACAAGCAAAAAAGGAATTTGTTGTAATATTTTCAACTTTTAAAGTATTACTAAACTCAGATGCTGCAATTGCAGTGACATCTTCCCCCTCCGTCTCCTTAATGCCATGAAGAAGCAGCATGCCTGACCGAGAACGGGTTTCTAAATCTTCTACTGATGCCAATAGAAATCCCATCTGCTGCTGGAGACACTCCACTGCTCTCCATATGTACTCCCTGAAGATCTTATAATCGGATTGCAACGGAGAACTATCTGGGATATTTTTATCAGCAATGGAGCTCTCAAAAGAAGCCATCTGAGTAACAAAAGTGTTCTTCAGCTCATCCATCTTCACCTGCAGCTGCTGAATAAGGTCCATGACGAAGCAATATGTAGTGTCTCTAAGTGACCTTTGGACCTTAGCGCTAAAAGTGCTGTACCTTATGTTTAGTGGTGACAATTAACTGTGGCAAGCAGTGAGTGGCTAATTAACTCATGTAAGTTATATATAAGATGGCTATTTACCAACAAATATTTTAATTATTAAATAAATAGAGACAAGTCAAATTTACCGTGTTTACGTGTCTGCCTACCCACCGCAAAAAAAGCCGTTTATATTTTATATTGTTTTTGTATGTTGTATTGTGTTTTACTTTTATAACCATATTATAACAACCTAGCCTAGCCTAAGGTCAGAATTCTATATGAGCCAGAGAACACAATACAAGAACCTTTTACATCAACCTCGATGCCACTTAACGATTTACAAAAAGAATGCGTATAATATGTGCATAGTTCTATACAACGATTTGCCGGACAGCATAAAACAGTTAAACGGTACGAAATATAAACAGATGCTAAATAGTTTTCTGCTAGAGCACTGTTTTTATAGTACCAAAGAATATGTAGAGTATAATAATCGAAAAATACAATAAAATCAACCTTGTACATCTTCTTGCCCGACAGGAGAATTTGCAAGCTCTTCACTCTGACGCCCTCGTCCTATAACAAAAGGGAAAACCCAAATAAGTTCTCGTCTAACGGCATTTCTTTTTAATAATTATTATTTGTTGGGTAATTGTATAACATTATATAGCCGAGTAAAAAATATAGGCTTAAAACAAACATAAAGAACATACCTTGTAGTTTCGATGAATCCACGTTGATAGTCTTGAGCAAAATGATTAGCTGTTTTAGCTCACTAAATCGTTAGTTAAACGCGGGTGCCATGTTTTTGAAGCTTGTGCGATTGCCGTCATGGCCGTTGATCAAATGAAAGATGTAGTGAAAATGGCGGAACGCGTGAACGAACGAACGAATGGAAGGGAATTATAAATTGACTTACTATTAATAAAAATGTAATAAATATGTAATAATAAATGTGTAATTTGAATTTTAATAATTTTAAAAATAATTTTGGGCTATTGTTTATATAAATTGGATAGTTTCTTGTCAAATTTCTGCATACCAGAAAGGAAACAAAATGTATAATTTTATTAATGAATTGAAATCCTTAATGATTAATGATAATAGTAATAACAAATAATTACCAATTTAAAGTAAATGTATTAATTTTAATGATAAATATAGGTAGTTTGTATTTCTAAACATAATTTGCATGTCGGATGACGACAGGATACCTGCTTCCGAAACCGTGTTGTACCTACTATCTGTACTTGTATATCTGTGTGTCCTTAGCAAATAAAATATCTTTATTTTTATCTTTATCTTTAAGAGAATATTTAAATAAAGGACATAATAATAATAACTTTTATTTCGAGTAACACGAGACTCATACATGATATGGTTAGTTGAATTAGGTACTTAACTAATATTAAAATTTAATACAATAACTACATAATAATCAGACTCTGCGATATATGCAAGTCGCAACAATGCCTCATAAACGGACAGTCAATCCTGTCCCCTATAGAACGCAGGATAGGGTTGGGGCTGGCGCGCACCCGGCGCACCAGGGATGTACATCGCTTGCGCATGCTCGTGTAGAAGCAGTCCACTCGCGCTTCCGCGAACATCCCTGATGCGCTACAGAAGCGCGGCAGCCCCACCAGCACCCGGAACGCGTTATTGAATTGTACACGGAGGGCCCCGTAAGACCGTTGCGTATAGCTCCGCCACAAGCTGCACGTGTACAGAGAGGTACAATACGTTTTAAATAATGTTATTTTAACCTCCCTTGTGCACCGCGCGAACTTACGGGAGATCATATTGGACCTAACTGACAGAGCCCTCCGTTCCCGTTCCATGTCCATATTGTCCTTAAGATCGTGCGTTACAATATGTCCTAGGTATTTAAAATTCCACACCCTTTGCAATGGAGTGCCGCCTAACCTTATGGGGGGTACCTATTTTGTAGTTTTTAGGTTCAAATACCATCAAGTGGCTTTTAACTACATTATATTTAAGTCCGTGGTCTATAGCATACTTTTCGCATGTTTCCAGTAGCCGACGTAAACCACAGGCAGAAGCGCTCATTTATATAACCTTTTTAATAATTTTCTAATAAAAGAAATACAATTTTGTACCGTTTAGTTAAGTGTAAAAACTTTAGGTTCATATGGGGCCTATGCGTGCAAAACTTGTTTACCGAAATCGCGAAACTTCTGGTTGACGTAGGTAATAAGGGACCAAACAGCGGGCGACTTATTCGCACAGCGTATCAGCATTGCAATACAGCGAGGAAATACCACGGTACCAGCATAATCGGTACAATGCCACAAGGGCCAATTTTAGATGAAGAGTCGGTTAGTGAGGTTAGTCAAAGATATATTATGCTTATAAATTGTACAGATTTTTGTTATTTTATATCTATTCAAAGTCAAATGAGTTATTTTATTCAAATACGTTTTATTTTGTATATTTATGTAAAACATATACAAGGTGCCCACGAGGAAAGGGAAAAATTCTAACAGCATATTCCTGAGACAAAAGAAGCAACAAATGTTAAATGAGTTTTGGTCAAATCTGCAAAAAAATATATTTTTTTTAGTTTTTTTTTGATGTTTTGAATGCCTTAATACACAAAAAAGGATTTTATTCATCAAACTATCGCAAAAAATGCCCTTTAAGGTTTTTTTTTACATTTACTAGGTATAAATATTAGATGTCATATACCAAAGAAAAACGACCAAGATCACCTATGTCCGAGGTGGGGATCGAACCCACGTACTCAGCTTTCGCGGCTGATGCCTGTACCCCTCGGCACCCGGTCTTCACCTCGGCCGAGGGGTACAGGCATAAAAAAAAAAAGTACAAATCAAAATATTTAGTTAATAAATAATTTGATCTGTGTTTTCACAATATCTTCAATTTACTAGGTAATCAAAAATATTTTTGTTCATTTGATTTCTGTCAATTAAGTGTGACAAGACTAAGACAACATGGTGACAAAATCGCTTCCTAAAATGCGTTTATCATAGTGTCTAAAACGGTTTAAAAAAAAAACTAATTTTCTCTTAAACTAGACTGAATCCAGAAAACTTCATATGACATTTTAAACTTCAAATTTGGTCAGAAATCCGCTGTTGATTTTTTTCCCGTTCCTCGCGGGCACCCTGTATATTAAAAAAAACAATTCCAAATTCCAATTCCTGCTATTATTCAAATTGGAATGGCAACAAGCTCTTTTGAAGGGTCTACGTTACACATAAAATTAAAACTACTTCCGGTTCGAACCCTACACCACTGACCCGGCCGGTCAGTGGTGTAGGGTTCGAACCGGAAGTAGTTTTAATTTTATGGAAATGCTCTTGGCCGGTTTATTTTTCAAATAATTACTAACATGCATTAAAAAAACTAAAATATAAAATTGTTCTTTAATAAATTTAAACATTTTGCCAACCTGATGGAAAGCAGGAACTGAGGCCCATGGACATAGTGACCAAAAAAAACGCTTATGCTCCTACCCTGAGGGCTTAGATGGATTGCCTCTATTTATGCCAGTAATTACACCGGCTATCTTACCCCAAACCGAAACACAGCTGAGCAGTGCAAACACTGCTATTTAGCGGCAGGTTAACAGGTAAGACGGTGGTAGCTATCCGGGCGGACCCTACACGAGGTCCTACCACCAGCAAAAAATATATTATAATAATAACAAGAGATATAAAGTCTCTAAAAGTCAGAAAATTCATATCTAATGATTTGTAACATCTAGTTAAAGGTTGTCGATGTAGCCCGCTAACAGATCGCGCTCTGACCCGGGATGTAGAACATTGAATAATGCTCTCACAGATGTCCATTCACTAAAGCCTGATGGATCTTCTGCTGCTCTTACGGTTACGAATAGTGTTGGTAAAGACTCGAGTTGTTGGACTCTTGCATTCTATGCTCCTATCAATGGTTTTCAGACCAGCGTCAAGGTACCCAATTATTGATATAAAGCTGAGTGAAAAACTTTTCTGCGAGGCTTTCAAAATTATTGAAATTGTATGTTTTAGTTTTTACTAGTGTTTGTTTTTTAAGCGCACTGAATAAACTATTTTTCTTTATTTCTTTCTAAAACTCTGCTCGGTTTAAGAGACTCCAGTCATATAGTCAAAGCTTAAGTTCCTTTACAATGTTACGAAGAAGATATTCAAGATTTATGTTTTGAAATCAATACAATATTGTGACAAAACCTGTTGGAGTTTTGTTATATAAAATTAAAATAAATGTTTTTGAGCTTATTCTAAACCTTTCAAAAAATTTTAATGTATCAAATTTTGTAATTTCATATTTTTCTTACCAATATTTCTAAATTGAATTGTCATATTAGGATTTGCGTTTTAGTAGTAGTAGTAAATACTTTATTGCACAAATCATAAAAATAACATCAAAACATATACAGCGAAATTGTGCAAAAGCGAACTTATCCCTTTAATTAAGGGATCTCTTCCAGCTAACCTTCGAGTAAGTGACAGGATACTTGAGTGAGATAGTTTTTTATGCAGGACTTACTAAGGCTCATAGAAGGTATCGACTCACGACTAAAAAGACTCTTTAGTCTTAAGGTCGGTAATCCGGTAGAAATGAGACGAGTACCTACTAAAATTGAAACTTGAACCTTTACCAACACTAGTTGCGAATGGGAATCGGTTTTATTGGGATTCCATCTAATCGATTCAATCGGTTTTGTGGACTATTGTTACAGCCGGGAATGAATTGATTGTGTGCGAATGTTGTGCAATTTCCATAATGTTGTAGTCGTAACTGAAGCAAAGTTTTTGATAACTTGAATTTGACATAATTATAGTGTGTGAGCTAAAACTGAGGCAAAAAATGTAATGAGTGAATCAGTATTATGCCTGTAAAGATCCAGCTGTTTCAAAACTCTTGAGGTCGGTGACATTGATATTCAAAGTTATGGGCCCTAAATGCTGAATCTTTACATCACGATATCGTAGCTTGACAGTAACGAAACATCTTGATATAATACCAGAAAAATCATAAATACTTACTTATTTTGTTTTTATTTTTCCACCACTTTGTGGATTATTCTTTCATATTTTCCTATATTTTTCAATGATTAAAATGAAGCTATTTAGCTATTGATAACTTTTTTCTCACTTTTTTCTACTATGCCTGTATACAGGGTGTAAGTCTAATACGGGCGAAGCTCTTAAGGGGTGTTAGTTTACGACATAATAAGTACATTCAAATAACTTTTACTTAAAATCAGAGCAACAAAATTCTCCATACAAAATAATTCGGCGCGCAATGTAAAGCAACATACGCGAGTTAAGCACTCGTTGACAGCTAATTTCAAAAGCAGATGACATAACTGCCAAATCAACAATAACAAATGTTCGTACCTACATTGCTGCTCCGATAATCTTAAAAAAATTCTGTGGGGTCTAAATTAAGAGTTACTTTAAAAAAACCTTGTAATCCATGATTACACTAATGAATCCCATGCCTTGTTTAATTGATCGCCCGCATTAGATTTACACACTGTAGATTAGGTATTGTTGTTTAGCCTAATAATGAACCACATAATTATTTGCCCCTATCACGATAAAATATTATTTAACTTTGAAATAAAATAGTTTATCCAAATTGAATCTCTGCCCCCTACACGAGTGTGTTCAGAACTTGCACCTTGCACAATTTCTCGACAGCGATTTGGAGATGGAAACATTAAGAATGTACCTATTGTGAATATTACTTAAAAAAAATTAAAATGACGTATTCATAGAGAGATTCTCACCCTTCGTACAATTTATCACATATTAAATTATTACAATATCCGCAACTGAAAACTTTACCGGAAATGATATGTAAATGATGGTGACATATTTTCTGCACTAGCAAATTTAATATTACAGCGACATTTAGAATGGCCCGAATCGTAAAACTGCACCTGAAGCAGACAGCAATCCTTACGAATCCTCAACTCTACGGAACTGCCGAATGCACAAATGCATTTTATTGCTTCATAACTTGACAGGGTGTATTATTGACTTCCCGTTTTAACGAGTCTAAGAGTTTTCTAGTGTACTCACGGATACCTTCAGGTATTTGGATCAGCAGAATTATTATTTACCTACATGGTGTATGTGTGGAATGGTTGAAAACGTAGCCAAGTACAAATATATTTTTTTAATTGAAGCAATTGAAAGTATGATTACTATGATTATTGCCTAAAAGCTGTGAAGCCTTGTGGCCCAAAATGACCCACAAAAGTTATCGTCCGATTTTCATTTCAGGTACGCAACATAGGTAAATAATTATTAATCTCTCTATCATTGTTATTGTTGATTTTGTAAATAATTATTTACCTATGTTGCGTAAGAATCAGCACACACTCCTCGTGCTAATTCCTAATTGATTAGTTTCTTGCAGGCAACACAATAGTTTTGTTTAGATAAGTCTCGCTTTTTGATATAAACTATATCCTTTTAGCTACATAGTGTCGCTGTATGGAACCACAAACTAGATGAACCGACACTAAACTTACAAAATATTGTTTGTTTACACCGGAAAGATGGCTTTGTTTCACCTAATAATATGACTTGTAATATCAGGATAAGCAAAATAAGAATTAAAATTATAACTAACGTGAGACTCAAACATATTGAAACAAACGTGTAGGTACCTACTCAGTACACGTCATGGTCGCGGGTACTCCATTATGAGGATCCACTAAATGGATCAAAACATGTCGAGCAATTATCGACTTAATACGTGAGTAACCCGTTTGCCAAATGTTAAAATAAAATAATAATTACTGTTAATATTTATAGTGATCGACGTCTATCAGTGAATAATTAAACTAGTCTCTTCCGAACCCCAGCCTACCCTTTTAACATCACAATAGATCAACCCTCCCATTAACAGGGGTTTACAAATGAAGCTATCTGTAGCAATCATTATTTTTAATTAAAGTAATCGATGGTATCTTCTCGGACTTTATCCGGCCATACCACCACCGCGTCATTAATCAAATGTTCAACATGACGAAACTCTGGGAACCACCCGAATCGGATTTTATTATCAAGAACATTCCATGATTGATCACTAAAATGACAATAAGTTGTGAGTTGAAATTTAGTTCCTGAATTTTACAGACAAGTAGGCATTACCTGTTAAGTACCAACGGTATCGAGGGTAGGGGTTTTATTAAGATACACATTACATAGCTATATGGAATCAGTACATTTTTGAAATGTGCTAGATTAAACTTAGTCCTAGAGTCCCAGATTGTAAAAAGTCCAATCTCAATGTCAAATCTTTTCATTTTATTGAGTCTGCGGCTCATTAACCACGAGCAATTGTATTTATTTGGTATCTTTTTTTATTTATTTCGAGGACCCCTTCAAAAAAGCTCCAACGATTC